>JBAKBP010019846.1:0-43821 GCA_037953745.1 Lithodes maja
CTCACTGTGCCTGTGATGACGTTTAGCAGTCAAGGTGGAGAAGGAGAACGGGACAGTCAAGCTCAGGTGGAGGATAATTGGAAGGATAAGAAGTTTAATTGGGCGCCTGAGTGTGAGAAGGTGTTTAGAGAAGTAACCTGTTGCCACCTGTTGTGCACTCACCCGATCCTCAGGGCCCCTGACTTTAGCCTACCTTTCCAACCAGCAACGGAGGCTAGTGGTGTGGGGGCTGGTGCCGTCCTTGTGGAAAAGGACGATGATGGGCTGGAGCATCCTGTTAGTTTCTGCTCGGAGAAGTACAATTCGGCCCAGGGGAGCTGCTCTGTTGTCGAGGAGGAGCTGCTGGCGGTTGTACTTGCTCTGAGGCATTTCGAGGTCTGTGTTCCAGCCTATGGTCCGGTCGTTGTAGTTTACCCAGATCATCACCCTCTCAAGTTCTTGGACCAGTTTCACAATCGGAATATGAGGCTGACCAGGTGGTCACTAAGGTTATTGGTATATAACCTGTACATACGCCATATTGCCGGTTGTGACAACTTGGTTGCAGATGGTCGTTCAAGGGTATATGATCCTGGGTAGATTGACACACGGGTAGCCTCCTGCTTTAGTTTGAGTAGTATTTTGCGCTTGGTGCTTGTTGGCTCGCGGTTGTAGCCCAGCGTATTGGGTCGTAAAGCAGGAGTTGAGCGTTTGGTATAGAAGAAAAAATTAGGCTTGCCCCTATAGTGCAGCCGAAATAAACAAATTAAAAACATAAAAATCAAATAAAAAACTTTCTTTGATAGTTGAATTTTTTCAGTATGTTATAGCAGTAATTCTGAGTTGCACTCCTCTCAGAATGCTGGGCTAGAGAAGCTCGCTCTTGAGGAGCATAACTACATATAATTTAACCTATTGTGTTGGGAGGGTTATAATTTTGAAAAAAATGTTTTGTTGAAGAACTGTGCCAGATATTTTACTGCCGCTGGGTGATGGGAAGTGGAGATATAGCATGGGTTCTAACCATCAGATTTTTGTGAGCCTTGGGGCCTCTGAGAAAAATCTTGGGGGGGGTGTGACGTTGACCACTCCGTTAGAACCGCATGGCTTGTCCTACAGTGACTCGCTAGGATCGCCAGGGCAGTGGATGGGGCTACAGTTTATGTATTAGAGTGTGCTTTATTTCATATGAAAGCTCGTGTCATGGGCAGTCCAGAAAGGCTCTTTGTTTTCGCCCATGTCAAGGCTTTATATATTTAATTGTAAAGTATATGTTTTGTCATTAACTAGTAATGATAGGATCTGGGAGAGAGAGAGAGGGAGTAGAACGGAGTGAGAGGGGGCGCGCAGTGTTTTTTGTCCCGCTCGATGACGTCACGGCTGGCTGCCTCGCGGGGGTTGGTGGAGAGAGGTCCTTACCATGCTGCGAGCTCTGTGAGTGGTCAGTCGACTCGTAACCGTTGGTTTCCCACGCGGCTCGAGCTAGTGCGAGTATATATACTGGTTCCTCGCCACTCTCTCCCTCAGATCTGGTTTCTAGAACACACTCATCTTTTTTCCCTTGCTATCTATTCCCGCTCCGCCCCTGAGAATCTTTTCCTCTGCCTATCTCTCATTTTCCATATCTTTCACCACCTTTATTAACATTATATCCCCTCTGGTTAACTCTGCAAAATCAGCTTCATGCTGGCCAGTTGTATTGTGTGTTAAGGTCTGATATAGCTTATGTATGTTAGTTGTTAAGAAAAGTGGATCACGAAGCATTGGTTGGCTTTCATATTGCTTTTATATCCTTTAGTTATTAATGTTCTGCTGGATTAGATAATGCTAGACTAGGAGTCTGATATAATAGGTATTGTTTCCTATGAGTGCTGGCTTTAGTTAAAAGCGGCACGACATACCTGAGAACTGGAGTTGATTGAGTAAATTCTAGTCTGTGTGCCATTGAGAGTAGAGCATGCACGAATGAGGGCTTTTTGCCTATACCATTCTGCACTGTTCTAGTCTCGATTGTTTGTCTTTGAGGTACGCCAGGAGAACGCTTAATACTTCGGTATTAAGGTTTCTCAAGAGAGCTACCCTTCATTATAACGTAATATTTGACGCACAGACTTGAGATTTGCACTAGGCTATGCAGCATGCCATGCGCACCAGTATCTCGTATCATTGACTCTAGCTAGACTTTATCAATCATAGTAGACATTAAGTATATTAACCTAATTACTCTTTTTATGCATACCCATTTATGATTACACAAGCATTTCGCAGCCTAGTTTGATGTATTGAGACACAAACGACTTAGGCTCTTTTTGTTGATAGGAATACTGCATTGTGGCGATTATTATTAGTGTTGTAGTGTTTAGGATATTCTTGGCTCCGACGGCATTATATATTCTGCCTTTTTGTGTGCATAGCCTGCACGAGCATTGTTCCGCTGCCTGCCTTTTTGGGTTCCATTTCCGATACGAGCATCTTTATACCATCTAACATTTAAAGAAGATTCCTTGTTAGTGTTGAAGGACTTTAGTGCACTTTCTTTCATGCAGGAGTGCCTGACATTTATTGATTAAAGTAACGTAAGCTGTAACTTCTCTTACCACCTTACTTTGTATACCATAACCAACCACCTTTGGTTATAGGTAGTAATAGGCTGTTTTCACATAACATTAAGCCTAGAGTAGAAGCACATTTATTGAGAGTTTGATAGCCTATTATTGCATATAGAACTCTGTAGAGTATTTGTGTTCTTTGTTCACTGGGAATATACTTCAGAGGTTGGAGCTAGCGCTTTCCGTTGTAACATTTATGCCATTACTAGTCCAATGAATAAGAGCCCTGATATATTTGAACCCCAGTCGTAACAATATATATATATATATATATATATATATATATAGAATAAATAAGATGACGAGAGCAAGCATCAACTCCATTTTCATTGTTTATTAATTAAGCTTTGACAATATTTTGAACAACTCTGTTCATCATCAGGTGAAACACCAACGATCCTAGAAAACAAACATGATATCTGTTAAAACTTTGTATTTAATATATGGATCTATTTAAACAAGTTTAATGTGACAATTCTACATAATACTTTACTTAAAACTGCTAGACTATAAGTTAATAATTGAAAACAATTGAAAACCTACATGTTTTTACATATTGAATTTAAGACTTTGGAAAACTTCTTTGTTAAAAATAATTATACAGTTAATTTAGTCCAGAAGACCGTTAAGTCATTTAGTCCAGAAGACCGTTAAGTCATTTAGTCCAGAAGACCGTTAAGTCATTTAGTCCAGAAGACCGTTAAGTCATTTAGTCCAGAAGACCGTTAAGTCATTTTTAGCTAGTAAATATGTAACTAAAACCTGTGTTCACGAGGTCCCGAAACTTAAGAAATATATAAAACTTCCATTCTATGGTAAATCCAGTTACGACTTTCGTAAACAGCTCCAAAAATTGCTTCATTCTAGATTCCCAGCTGTTAACTTTCGCATAATTTTCACAAATGACTTTAACATTCGCTCATTTTTTAGAATAAAGGATACAGTTCCCAATAACTTATGTTCCAATATTGTTTATGAATTTAACTGTCCCAGCTGCCTTGCTGGGTATGTGGCATGTTCGTCTCGTTCATTCCGCGCTAGAATATTGGAGCATTTGGGGAAAAGTATCCGAACAGGTCAATATTTAACGAAAATGCCTTTTTCAGCAGTAAGGAATCACTCTTTCGAATTGGACCACAGATTTAATGAAAAAGATTTTAAGATATTGGCTAAATTCAGAAACAAGAACGATACTTTCATTGGGGAGAAATATTTCATAGACAAACTCAAACTGAACCTAAACTCAGTGCTCAGGTAGTTGATAGCTTGGGGCTTTAGGATCCCTTGCTATATATATAATGTCTATAGTCAGTTAATCTAGTTAGTTCTCCCGGAATAGTCGTAAGGTGCAGGTCGAAATGGTTTGTTGCATGTTATTTTATATTTTGTATTACATGTTCAGGTTTATGAAATTAGGATTATGTAATATTCTTGTAAATCTTGTTATTGTTTTCAATTATTAACTTATAGTCTAGCAGTTTTAAGTAAAGTATTATGTAGAATTGTCACATTAAACTTGTTTAAATAGATCCATATATTAAATACAAAGTTTTAACAGATATCATGTTTGTTTTCTAGGATCGTTGGTGTTTCACCTGATGATGAACAGAGTTGTTCGAAATATTGTCAAAGCTTAATTAATAAACAATGAAAATGGAGTTGATGTTTGCTCTCGTCATCTTATTTATTCTGAAGATCCGGTACCCTAGCGGCCAACCTACTACTGATATATATATATATATATATATATATATATTGTTACGAGGGGAGCCGGGGCAGCCAGATGCTCTAATAGCCTAGTCCACAGCACCGTACTACCCTGCAGCAGACACGCTCTTAATATCTGACTCAAACACCAAGACACGCAGGTTCTCTAGGAAAAATGGTTATCTTCCTCTTTGCTCTAGTAAAGCAGTAACAAGGAGACACAAAAATATCTATTGTCCCCGAGTCTAGTCCACAGTGCTTGTAGTATGCAAGAGAACTTCTAAGGTTATTCTAAACTGCCCAAATATTACCTAACCATACTACTACTAGACTCCCAGAACACTCTATATCATAACCAATCGCTTAGGAATTGAGAACAAAACAGAGCAAAAACCCATGGAAAGTCCAGTGCAATAAACCTCTGTGCCAAGTTTATTATTCCTAGCCTGTGTCCTAATAATACACCGAGTGGCTCTCTTCAGCACAGCTCGGCGGTGGTGTTGTAAGGGGTAAACAACTTAAATGACTTAACCCTTACAACATAATCTGGTGTTAGCTCAATACAAACGAGTGCAATGGGGACAACCTCACCTAGTAACAGGCTCCACCCTTAGTCCCTGACTGCACCGAATGTATTGCTGCTAAAAACTAAACAAGGCACAGGGGTTGATATCCTGGGGAAGTTGGAGGCTGGCTGCCACCCAATAAAGGGTTGGATAAGACCCGAGTCAAAGGATGCTGTGTGATGGAAAAAGGCTTAGCCTACCATATCACACAGCCAGCAACCTCAGTACTCAAAGGCCTGACAAAAACAGAGATAAACAGTCCAGCCACCCAATCCCCCGAGTGATATCAACCATGAATAATATGCACATCTAATAATCGTAAAACAATGCAGCAGAATAATGGAAACGAACATGGAAGAACAGTGTGAAGCTTATAATCTATATTTGCCAAAGGAAGGAATGCAGTGTAAACGAAATAAACTCTAGTAATTAAACTACTAAGATTAAAACAAAAACAATATGCTTAATATGACTCCAGCCCTGCTCTGCTTCGATCTACTAAGAAACAAAATAGATAAATGTGGTATTTAAGGGAAACAAAAGGAAGCAAACTTAACAACACCAGACAGTGATGTTGTCATAGCGAGGGTCAGAACTGAAGTGAGCTCCCACGGCTACGAGTTCCCACAGCCAAGGGAGGGAGGGAAAAGGGGAGCGCCAGGCACCGCCAGAACATACAACTAACTAGGCAGCCCGGGCTCTCGCCAACAATACAAAGCAAGCAAGTAAAACATAAGACAACATTATGTAAACTTATGATAAACGAAATCAATTGCCCAAAGGCTAAACAAAAGAAGTAATTACACTCGAGGCAACAAGGGCAATGTGTTGCACAGAAAAGCGCCAACCTGACAAGGAGGCTCACGTGGGAATAAGAAAAAAAAGAAAGCAAACTAGCCTCTCACAGGGCTAGGTGAATTATTATAACACACATACAACTGAACTGAGGTGTTATACAGTAAGTTCAGGGGAATGTGACAATATATAGATATATAATTATATAAATATATATATATATACCGGTATATATATATATATACAGTATATATATATATATATATATATATATATATATATAGAGTATATATATATACTGTATATATACAGGGTGTTTCAGTTGACGTATTCATAAATAACAGGACGTATTCGTCAAGCAATGATAAGACTATTGTATTCTATGACATTCAGGGTGAGTATTTATAATTATGGAGATATAACATATCAAAAGTTATCGATTGATACAAAAAAAATCTGCAGTCTAACGAGTAAAAACTAATATTTCATATCTAGTGCAGGGCAGAAAGGCTTTGACTACACGTGGATAACAGGGTTTAGAACAGTGTTTCGGAATTGCTCTAGGGATGATACAACCAATATAATATTCCATTCAAGGGTTAAGGACTCGAATCCCTAGAGCGATCCGAAACACTTTACAAACCTTGTTATCCACGTGTAAACAAAGTCTTTCTGCCCTTCGTTAGCTTTGAAACATTCGTGTTTACCCCTTAGAGTGCATTTTGTCTGTATCTATTGATAACTTTTGACGAGCAATATCTCCGTAATTATTAATACTCTCCCCGAACGTCATGGAATAAAATAGTCTTATTATTGCTTGGCGAATACGTCTTGTCATTTATGAAAACGTCAACTGAAACACCATGTATATATATATATATATAAAATATATAATAAATTTATAAATGTTAATTTTAATTATTATGATTTTTAGAGATGGACCGAATATTCGCTTCTGCATTCGCATGTGCGAATATTCGCTATGTTTTTCAATATTCGCATCCGCATTTCCATTCTTAGCTATCTGGGAATATGCGAATATTTTCACGAAACCAATGGAAAATGAAAAACAATATATAAAATATTAAATTTTAAAGTTAACACAAACAAATAAATAAAAGTGTAGATGTGCGTTGTGGTGTTGTGGTCGCTAGAGTGGACTGAAGGAGGACTGAGCGGTGTGGCCACTTAACTATATTTAATAGTACCAGATCGAACCAGTGAAAAGTACCAAATTATTCGAAAACTTATATTAAATTTCTAGACTTAAAACAAAATCTAGTTTTTCAGTTATACTGTCTCTCGAGTAATGTCACACTCCCTGCTATGACTGTGTACTTGCATCACTAATGCCATTCTCTGAAGAATTCACCTTCTCTTTATCACCCATTTTGTCTAGCCAAAGATTAATCCAACGTGCTGAATAAGCCAGGAAGGAGCACGGTCACCGCGATGGAGTGTGAAAACCTACTGATGCAGTAAGTTGGAGATGATTAACCCCTTCTGTACCGATGACATCTTTTGTATTTGATTTCAGCTACATTTAGGCGATTTTATGTGTCTTACGAAGGATATATGGTAGCTTAAAGGATAAATTGAGATAGTCTTGCTTTCCTATCGATCCACGTCCTTCCTAAGCTCAATAAAATCGTCTAATATTAGCTAAAATAGATCAAAAAGACGTCGTCGGTACATAAGGGGTTAAGCGACAGTGTTGTCATTTACACACCTGCTAAATTAATTTATCCAATCTCTCCAAACCCTTTAACTGAGATATATTCCATATATCCCATTGGTTTGGATTTGAAAGCCCATCAGGGACAATTATTATTGACGTTATATATAATAGATTTCATATTTGTAAATGTGATTGGTGGTTGATACGAAATTTGGTTAATAGAACAAAACAAATTAAAAACATCTTCCGCTAGATATGTTAGATTTAGAGGAAAAATAGCTAAAATGGCATCACTGCCCGGTAAACGAACTTGCGCTGTACCTGGACAGTTGAGCCGTCACAATATTGCCATTTCAGACATATCAAATATAATAGCACGTCAATAAAGAATATTCCATCATATTTCCTCAATGATTTAGTATTTAGTACCAGATATTGAGTATTTTATTGCAGGATGGAATAAGGATTGAAATATTCCCAATTCGCATAATTTACAACTGAAAATTCGCATTCGCATTCGCAGATATGGAAAATTTACATTCGTTCCATCTCTAAATTATTATTATTATATATATATATATATATATATATATATATAAAAAGGGGAAAGTAACAAATTATGGGTAAACACAGAATGCAATACAATACAAAAGTTGATGTTTAAATTATGTACCCTCTGCAGTCAAAATGTTACAAAGAGAAACTAAAAACACTATGTAGCACTGATATGACAAACTACCTAATAATTATGTTTTGTGTCTGAAATGATGTGAGGAATATTTAAACGGTTGAATGTATGACATAACATTGATAACCCAATAATGCTACCTGCTAAACTAAGTGTTGTAGCTTTGTTAATGTGGCATGAACTTAAAGGAAATTCACCCTTAGCATTTTAGTAAACCATACTACATAGGACTAGCAGCAGCAATGTGAATAATACACTCTTAAAAATTAACTCTCTCTCTCTCTTTCCCACTTTTTTATATCTTTATTTCAGTCAGCTTTAAACTTCATTGAGCAAATGAAAACAATAATTTGCCACCTTTATCGGCCACTTAAGGACGAAAGAGCTTCATTTGTATCCATAAGAAAGTTTGAATGCCCAGCGTAAATCTTCAAGGAACACCTATCAAGAAGATCATAAGCTCATTGTGGAGACTATGACCTTCATGATGATGGTTTGCCATGGCAATAGGCTCAGTCGACTATTATGCATTACAGTACTGGCAAGAGCAACGATAAGGAATAAATGGAAATATGAGAGAAATGAGAGAAAATTGATTGTAGATATAAGATACCTTTATTGTCATATTGAATACATTATATATAACATGACATTCCCTTTGACCTTAAGCTCATCCGTATGATTAAAACACAATTTGCACATTCAAGCTACTATTTACATCGTTCACGTTATCAGACACTCTTTTGTTTCCTTTACATTGAGGATTAAATAAAATACCATTACACCAAGATACGTACATAATTATTAACTAGATCAAAACATTATTTTGTATTATCATTACTATCGTTACCTACAACTGCGGTATCATCCTCATATTTTACTATGAAGCAGCTAATGTGGTTGCTTTTGTAATTATTTGAGTATATAGTAAAAAACAATGGCGCAAGAGCACACTCCTGAGGAGCTCCAGTGTTAGTGAATATAGTATCAGATTTTACATTTTATATTTTAGTATAATGTGATATTTCCGAAATACAACTATGAATCCACAAAATTAGATTATTGTGTAAATCTATTCTTAATAATTTAGTAAGACATGGGGTTTAATTGTATCAAATATGCTGCCAAAATCTATAAATATAATTCTAACTTGTGCATTTCGCGTTTCAAAAGGTTAACAAATGTGGTATAATATTGTTAACCCAGCATCCCTGCCTTGGCAATAGGCGAACTGCAATAGGCCTCTAAAATTATCTATGTTTTCACAAAGGTATCTCTTCACAATGTGCTCCAAACATTTAATTATATATTAGGTTAAGGCTATGGGTCGAAGATCATTCAATTCTTTTGGGTGGTTGTGTTTTGTGTAGTGGAATAATATCCGACATTTACCACTTATCCGCTACTGTGCTCTGATCAATTGAAGCTTTAACAAGCTTGTAAAGTGGATGAGCAAGTTGCTCTTCCAAAGATTTCTGTACTCTAGAACTGCGTTTTTACACTATACGTTTCAGAGAGCAAAAACTGAATGAAGCTGCTGGAGTAGACAGTATTACAAGATAAATGGTACTGTACAGTTATATATGGGGGAGGCGAAGCTGTAGATATAATGCACCGCAGGAGGATGCCGAGAAAGGTTCAGGGAAGTTAAATGAGAGGGACAGCAGGTGGTGGACGTCTAGTGAAGGTGAAAGTGTACCAGAGGACTTAACCGCATTTGGGATATCAACTTTTTCGCTCTATTAATTTCGAGATCTTAAGACGTTTCACCCCATTTGTTCACGATTTCACGATTCCTTTGTTTATGTGTATGGAGGAGAACAAAAGGCAGGTTACCTGTAATGAGTGCCTCCCCCAATGCCAAAAAAGTTAAAAGAGCTAAATTCAAGGAACATTGGTGTCACAATACCGGGATTGACATTGTGTGATGTGTTCTTCGTAGGTGAGGTTTTAGATCACATATAACTTATGATAAATATTGACTTCCTTCTAAGCTATTTTCCAAATATATCGTATGACTTCATTAATCAAGATAATTTAGTCATCATAAATTCAAGTATTTGTCTGGGCATTTCATATGAGTTATTGATATTTTTTACAATCGGTAGTACTGTACCTTCTATATTTTTTTTGTTTGGCACTAGTCTGTATTTATGATAAGGGGTCAAATTTACGGTCAGCAAAATAACTTCTCTTCACCTCTGGTCTGATTGACCGCAGAAATAATGTTTCAGAAAAGTTGAACACCTTAACAACTGCATTAACAATGTAAGGGGCGGGGCGGGGCGGAGGTCAACCATGGTTACATACTGCATGTTCAGGTTTAAATGCTTCCTGTTTCCTGTGGCTTCATTCATAACAGAGTTGGGAAGGAACTTGAGTTTTTAGCTATTACAATAATGTTATTCGTTTATTATATTCAATCAACTACCCAAACAATCTGGTCTATCGCAAAACATAGACCTACAGTACATACCAATACAAAGAGAGAGAGAGAGAGAGAGAGAGAGAGAGAGAGAGAGAGAGAGAGAGAGAGAGAGAAAGAGAGAAAGAGAGAGATTCAGGGGAAGCAAACTGACATGTTGCATATTCAACGAACTGGTCAATGCATACAAATGTAAGAAAACTTTTGTTTGTTGTTACCTTAGGCTTAAGGGGTTAAGATTTGGTTTATATACCTGTAGTTGTTTACCTGATTGAAGATGCTTGGTCGATTCTGGTAGATCCTCTTGTAGATTGGTAGATACAAGATAGATTTGATAGATAATTGCCGCCACCACCTTTACCACATATATTTAGGCTAAAGGAAACTTGTAGTCCAGCCACTGGATATTTATTCAGGAACAAATTATGATTAAAATATTACAATGAGAATTCCTCTATGTCGGGAGGAATCTCCGGGGCCTGCTATCGTGCCAACGTTCTCTGTCCAAGTGTCGTAAAAAACTCTTCCCTTCCCACACACATCCCACACATGTGACGGAAAACTCGGTTTCACATGGACAGTTCATGGAGAGCTCAACAGTGTGTGAGTAAGATCTAGCAAAGTCTGACATGGGTAGACCATAAGTAGGAAGTGACATTGATTCAACCTTCAGATTGTACAGTCACTCGCTTAAATACATAGTATACTGCAAGTAAATCTCCTTAAAGTAATATGAGAGTTGTACATTAATAATGATTCCTATAATAATCAGAGGCTTCCCAGGGATTGGGTGTGCTCAACATCTCCGTGGATTCATGACCCCCACACCGCCTTTTTCTCTGTAGCCATGTATCAAGTATTATTTGTAATTGTGGGGATGTTCCACCCATACCAAACTTCTCGAAAGGGTAGATTCCAAAGCATTCTGTCTTATCAACTTACTACTCCAACAAATCCCTATTATCTCTGTATACATACCACAATGTTGCATCTCTTTCACTCTTCTATCGCTATTACAACAATCAGTGTTTTTCAGAGCTCTCTCAGTGCATACTCTCTCCCTTACGGAGAGTGGGAGGCACTCGCCTTTCAACACAATCCCATCCCTATTCTGTCCAGCTCTACAACCCAATAATTAGCAAATTATTGGTCCTGGGGGGGGGGGGGGGGGCATAAATGCCCCCTCACCCGACCGACCATCCCCTGACGACCCCACACAATTACCTGGACCTCGGCCTGTTACTCTTTCTATTAATTTCTGCAACATTCGCGGACTTTCCTCTAACTTTCACTCTGTTGAGCACCATCTCTCCTCCTACAAACCTGATCTTCTCTTCCTCACCGAAACTCAGGTGTCTGTAGCAACATCCAGCAACCCCTTCTCTGTATCCTCCTACTTTCTCTATCCTAGTTTCAAAGCCAAAGGCGGATGTTGTGCATATGTGCACAACAAACTCACTTGCTCTCGTGTTCCCGATTTCGACTCCTCTGAATTCTCAACTTTATGGCTCAAACTTTCCTGTCATTCTCTTACTAAATATTTCTGTGCTGTCTATCTTTCCCCTAACTCTACCAACTTTCCCAAATTCTTTGACTATCTAAACTCTACAGTGGAACACATTCTATCCATTTCTCCTTTCTCAGAAATCTCCATCTTAGGAGATTTCAACGTTCACCACCGCCATTGGCTCTCCTCTCACACTACTGATCCACCTGGTGAACAAGCCTACGTCTTTTCTATCCTAAATGACCTAGAGCAGTTAGTTCAGCAACCCACCCGTATCCCGGATCGCATCGGAGATCGGCCCAACATTCTTGACCTGTTTCTAACTTCTAACCCTTCTTCTTATACTGTCGATCTTTTCTCTCCTTTGGGCTCCTCCAACCATAAACTTATCTCTGTCACCTGTCCTATCTCTCCAGTACAGCCACCCGATCCTCCTAGCCAGCGGCGCTTGTGGCACTTTGGCGCTGCCGACTGGGAGGCTCTTCGGCAGTACTTCTTTGATTTCCCATGGAATGATTTCTGCTTCCATGGCCGAGGACCCTCGGAGAGTGCTGAACGCATTACCGAGGTAATCCTATCGGGCATGGAAGCATACATTCCATTCTCTTTCTCTCAGACTAATGCTAAAAAATCTTGGTTTACTCACGCCTGTTCTACTGCTGTCCGCAATAAGGAGGAATCATTCAAACGGTACCGACGCCTTAAAACTCAAGACTCTCATTCTTCATATGTTTCTGCCCGGAATCAAGCCAAATCTGTTCTTCGACTTGCCAAACACTCTTTCATCAATAATAAATGCACTGAACTATCCAACTCTAGCTCTTCCCAAGCTTTCTGGCATCTAGCCAAAAACCTCTCCAACAATTTCTCTTCCTCGTCTTTCCCTCCCCTTTCCCACTCTGATGGCACAACCATCACTTCTTCCTCTGACAAAGCTAAACTCTTCGCTCAAACTTTTGCTAGAAACTCCACATTGGATGATTCCGGTGCTATTCCTCCCTCTCCGCCCTCCTCTCTCTTACTTATGCCTAATATCCTAATCTCTTCTAAAGATGTACTTTCTACCCTCTCTGGGCTTAACACTAATAAGGTGTACGGTCCGGACGGTGTTCCTCCTGTTGTTCTCAAAAACTGTGCTTCCGTGCTGACTCCCTGCCTAGGCAAACTCTTTCGTCTCTGTCTATCCTCTAACGTCTTCCCTTCATGCTGGAAGTTTGCTCACATTCAACCTGTCCCAAAGAAGGGTGACCGCTCTCAACCCTCCAACTATCGTCCAATTGCTCTTATCTCTTGTCTTTCTAAAGTTTTTGAAACTATTCTTGCTTCCCAATTTCTTAAGCATTTCTCTTCTCATAATCTGCTCTCAGATCGCCAGTATGGCTTGCTTAAGGGTCGCTCTACTGGTGATCTTCTTTCATATCTTACTAACTCTTGGTCATCCTCCTTTCGGGACTTCGGTGAGACTTTTTCTATTGCACTAGACATATCGAAAGCCTTCGATAGAGTCTGGCATAAATCTTTAATTTCTAAACTACCCTCCTTCGGTTTCTATCCCTCCATCTGTGCCTTTGTCTCTAATTTCCTTTCCGGCCGTTCCATAGCCGCGGTTGTGGACGGCCATTGTTCACTTCCTCACCCTATAAACTCCGGTGTTCCTCAGGGCTCTGTCCTATCTCCTATTCTCTTTCTAATTTTAATAAATGATCTCGTTAACTGTACCTTAATTCCCATCCATTCATACGCAGACGACTCAACCTTGCACTACTCCATTAGTTTCTCAGAACGCCCCAGCCAGCAATCCCTCAACGACAAACGTAATGAAGCCATAGAACTCTTAAATTCTGATCTAAATACTATTTCCAATTGGGGCAGAGAAAACCTTGTTAACTTTAATGCTTCCAAAACCCAATTTCTCCATCTATCTACCCGTCAGGATCTCCCAGCGGACTATCCCTTATTCTTCAACAATACAAAAATCAACCCTTCATCTTCTCTCAATATTCTTGGTGTCTCTTTTTCTTCTGCTCTCACTTGGAAGGACCATATTACCAGTCTTGCTAAGGCAGCCTCCCAGAAGCTGGGTGTGCTCAACCGCCTTAGGGGGTTCTTTTCCTCTGCACAGCTTCTTGTTCTGTACAGGGGCATAGTGCGCCCTTGTATTGAGTATTGTTCACATGTGTGGGGAGGTTCCTCTCACACCGCTCTCCTAGACAAAGTTGAAAGGAAGGCCTTTCGTATCATTAACTCCCGTCCACTCACCAACTCTCTGCAATCTCTCTCTCTCCGCCGCAATGTTGCATCTCTCTCGCTATTCTATCGCTACTATAATAATCAGTGTTCCTCAGAGCTATCCCAGTGCATACCACCTCCTCTCAAACTTTCTTCTACTCAACAGCTGAGCTCTGGAACTCTCTCCCAGAATCAGTCTTTCCCTCTTCCTATGACTTAAATTGCTTCAAACTCCGTGTGTCCAGGCATTTTGGCTCGAACGTCCCTTGATTTTGGCCCTGTCACTCTTTCAACTATGGGGGAGGCACTCGCTATAGGCAGTTATGCCTTTTGCCTCCCTCAATCACATAGAAAAAAAAAAAAAAAAAATTTCTCCATCTTTCTTCTACTCAACAAGCAAACTCTGGAACTCTCTCCCTCAATCAATCTTTCCTTCATCATATGACTTTGATTACTTTAAGCTTAGTGTGTACAGGCATTTTGACTCCAAAGCACATTGAATGTTGTTTTCTGTCACTCACTTGGCTATGGGGAAGACACTCTCTACAAACAGCCTGTCTTTTTGTCTCCTTCATACACATAGCCAATAAATGACAAACGTTTGCACGGACGGGCAGGCAAGCACCATTATTAACCCTTCCAGCCCGGCTGTCCTGTTATAAGGACACCGCGGCAGTTGGGTAGGACCCCGGGTGTCCTTATAACAGGCAGTAAGCTTGAAAGGCTATTCAGCTTGTTTTGAAAGCCGCCCGTCCGACGCATGTAAACACAGCCGGTTGGACCGACGCCGCGCACCTCCGAACACAAGAAGGAGAGGCGTAGTTTGTTTTTGTGTCTGTATGTTGTTATTTCAGTAGTGAAACATCTCAAATGGCTAAAATCGCGGCAAAATGCGCTCCACGGAAATCATTATCACAACTGAACCAGTTGACTTAGAGAGCTCTACTCAACGCCAGTCTACAGATTGGAAACCACAGTACGTTTAGACATGCGTGGGAATTTTCTAGCAGTAAAATAACAAAGATACGGTAGCCTAGGCCTAGACGTTTTCGGCCAAATCGCCCGGGTACCCGACACTGTCCTTAGAGGGGGGCCCCGGAGGGGGGAGGGTTAAAGAAAAACATCCACAATAAAAACGGACCATTATTAAGAGAGAGAGAGAGAATGATGGGTGACATTAGTGGACTTAGCTAAACGATGAGGCTCTTATGTCGTTGTGAAGTTTCATCGTAGCAATATATTACACGTCGACACCAATTAGCAGGTTGTGAGGGATGTCTGCTACCTCGAGAAGGCTATTAGGCAGCTAAACTGTTTCTAGCACCGGTCATCAAGGGGAGGAGGGGAAGGCAGATGTAAATATAATAGCAATAATATACGCGTAAATTAAGCTTGGTAGTCAGCTTTGAAAGGTTAACAGGATTAAACATTTGACTCCAAATGTTTTTTATTATACAGCTGAATAAATTTACTTACCATTTAGATAAATTAATAATAATATTATTGTGATTATTTTAGTACATTCAATACCAAATTGCTAAACATATATTAACATGACTTGATGGAAGCCTGACTTAACATGAAATGAAGTTATCATACTGATTGGATAAGAACCAAATATAACAACAGCTCAAGACTAGTAGGATAACAAATATTCACTGTTCGTAAGGAAAACTCCTTACATGGTAATGAACATTCAGTTATTTATTTTTGTAATATTATTTTATTTACCATCAACAAATATGTTCTATTAACTATTATATCAAATATTTATTTCAGACTTCGTATAATTTATCTGAGTGGTATGAGTTCGAGCCTTTGTACAGAACCACTGTCTTTTCTGCAGCTCAACTTCACTGTTAGTTTCCTCGGTATCCTCTTATTCCTTGCCTTATGTCTATACTTAATACATGTCTGGGTCTTATACTTAATCAATTTGCCAAACTATTTACTTTTTGTTATCAGTGTAGTATTTGTCTTGAGGCTAGTTATAGTTTTTGTTTTCCTACCTTTACTCCAGGTGTGTGTGTGTGTGTGTGTGTGTGTGTGTGTGTGTGTGTGTGTGTGTGTGTGTGTGTGTGTGTCTGTGTGTGTGTTGGTGACCTGTGTCCTTTTTTCTAAAACACTTCAATCATTAGTAAGTACATCCCTCGTGTTGCCTCTTTCCACGCGGGCTTTCCAGGGATTAGGCTTAATCCTTAGCATCCTCTCAGGATTGTGGCGCATTTTAACAATTTATTCTTGCTCTTATTATACGATTTTATTCAGACTAGAGAGGGCATATTGAAGTCAGAGTGGTAATTAACATTTTTCTTACCCTTTGAATGCCCACCTATCCATAAACTGTTTAATATTGTTTAATGATAGCCAGAATAAACTGTCAAAACGCATATCATTGTTTTGATCTTACTTCACTACCACTCTCATTCCCTTATAATAGTTTATTTACTAGTGGCCCCTTCATCATTTACGATGCGCCTTAACATTGTTTATGGACAATCTTTGAACTCAAGCTTGTCTTTCAAACTTCCCGCCCGGGAGAGATCAAAATACGATTGCCATACATTGTGAGCGAAATGCTCTTAAAAACCACTCACGGACTCGTCCTATATGATGTGGGTACCACTACTAGAAAAAACTAGCAAAAAATAATGAAAATAAAAAGTTAAACTTGAGCTTAGCATTGCGCTTCCCATGCGTCTGCTGTTCTGCATGCTTCGCCTCACCCATCGAAGCGATCTCTCCCTCTTATTCCTCCTGGGCCCACCAGTGATGGACGTGTGTCATGGGTGCTTCAGCCCTCCTTCATTCTTCACCTCCCCTCGGTTATGGTGAGTCCTTACTCATATGTACATGCTAAGTGCTGAGGTCAGGTAGCTTACAGACTAGGAGTAGGGTGTGAGCGTCCTTTAGTAGGCCCTGGAGACTGTTTTTCAGGGTTCAATATGCTAAAGCGAGTGTGTTAGGTGGGTCCTCGTTGTGATAAGGCGAGGCTCCCACGAGCTCGTTTTATTATCCTAGCTCATTATTAGTTCACTGTTTAGTCATGAGGCTTCTTATAGGGTGAACCAAGGCCTGTTGTTCGTTTCATTTTGGGTGTTCAACAGTATGCCATGTGGGCTAGTGCTCGTGGATTGTCTCACTTAGTTGAGGGGTCCTGCACGGAGCCATGCTGCTCTTCAACCTACTCTTCGTGATTACTACGTGCTTATTACGGTCGACGCTGGATTGCAGGTTTGTGCTAGTATGACTGATATCATCGCCATCTGCCCCCATCCAGCTGGCTTCATGTAGGTTGCATATATATGGCTAGGGTGTGTTATTATTGATTTTATTTATTATTCATGTATAACTATGCCATGTATGTGCACATTGTTTATGCCATTTTGGAGGGTTGGCACTGCCGGCGGGATTTATAAAAGTGAGAATTAGTCAACGTGCCTCTCGTTGTTTCACATGGTTTTTCCGCCGGGAAACATCGAGAGTTATGTAAAATTCAGAATATTCTTGTTTGGTGCAGGATGGAAATAAATTTTGGATGTTTTGTTTACGGCGTCTAGTATGATTTCGGCTTGACCGGCATTTAACTAAAATTGTTTTTTAAGAGTGTTCGGCTAATCCGCCTCCATTATAACAACTTATTCCGCCGCGTAAACTTAACGACAAAACATTCGTTGCTTGGTGCTGTCCGAACGTTTGTCCTGGTGGCTGGAAGTGGGTAGCCTTTACCGCCAGAACACGAATGGCTGAGCCGAGAAACGTGGGTTAAGAACTTAGATCCATAAGTAGTGTTGGTCGCCAGGTTTAGTTCTCACATAACAAGACTGGATGAGGTCAGTATTGGTCAGTTAGGTAAGAAGTTAAATACACAGGTAGCATATGATAGGCTACGCTCTACTCATTTACATTTCTGGAGAATGTACTTATACCCTCTACTATCTTACATTTCTGGGGAATGTATTTAACGTAAGGGGAACTAAGATTGTTTAGTGTTACTCAATTCTTTTTTCTCATTATCGTTGGAGATATATTTAAATATTAGGTTTCCCAGCCTAGCGTGTCCTTATGAGCATTGATTCTTGGAATTTTCTCACCCACAGGTTCACATGTGGGACACCTAGGAGGATCAGCATCTCCCTGGCAGGAGGGAGTTAACCATGGATAAGAGTGCTTTCTCTTTCTGTTCTGCTTTAGGTTGTACAAATTTTACAGTTATTGGGCACCTTCTTTGTGTTAAGTGTGTCCCCTGTTTTTATCGATCTCGTGGTCGTTGGCTTTCTCATGTCCCAAGTGTTCAGCCTTTCGTAATGCATTCTTAAACCATGTGGATGGACAATGTAGGACAATTTTGCTCCACATTCAATCTATATATGTAACGTACTGTAAGACGGTAGCTCACAAATCATTACAATTGGATGACCAAATATTAGAAGATTTGCTTAAAGGGCATTCAGTTACTTCACCCCCTAGGGGTAATACTCCTGAAACTCCCTCCCGCCACCCCAAGTAACCTAGGACCTCAGATCCGCCGGACGGAACTCCGTCTTCCAGCAGGCGTGACAGGTCCGCTCACCTAGACATCGACCCAAGTCACCTTCTGTTGAACAAGCGGCTAAGAGGTCACGCTCTGATTTTGACGCCGCTCTTGCTGCTGGCGATGACAAAACCAAGAAGAGGCAGTCTAGGAAGTCCTCATCATCGAAGAAGGAGGCGCAGCCACCACCCAAACCGGATAAACATTCTTCGTCACGTAAGGAGGCAACTAGAGACACATCCAGTTAGGTCTCCGGCCAATCACACCGGTTTACCATCCCACACTGTGTTCAACCTGAGCCACCAGTTTTACCAGTCTTAGGATCGGAAAGGGGCAGCAGTGTGTTTAATGGCCAGCAGGAAGATGAATGTTCCACTAACACTCCCGCCTCAGTCCAAGACCCGTCAGAGTATGAGATACCGGATCTAAACATGCAGGAACTTTCCGAGTCCAACATTCTCGATGACTCACAAACAGGAACACACGACTCCGCTGCCCGGGTCGGCAAGTCTCGGTTGGAGGCTTTCCCGGCCCCCCCGACCCAGTCACCGGGTTCTACTTTACACCAACATGGAGTATAAGCCGAGAAGTAGACATCTGGCCAACGCCCTTCTTCTCGGCACTCGGGAACGCAGGACTCAGAGATGTCACAGTCCGCGTCCCAGTCAGACCAAGAAAGTGGGGTCTATATTACAGGGGAACAATTCCAGGAGTGGTTTGCATTTATGAAACAGGTTAAGGGAGAGCGACAGGTAACAGTTCCGTTTCCAGTAGCCCCGGCGGTGCGACCTCTAGGGCAAGTACTTGTTCAACCGCAGGTTAACGTAAACTTACCTCCCCCCACTGTCACTCCTATGCCTCCCACTTTGGGAGGCACGGCGATGCTGCCATCTAATTTAAAATTATTCTCTGAATTGCTTCCTCCCCCACTTGATAAATCTATTCTGAGTAAGAGGGGCCCAATGCCCCTTTTATGTGGACCAGATACATCTTGGACTGTCATTAAGCCTTTACGCCCTGAGGTCGCACAGCCCACAGTTACGGGAGAGTCCCTGGTTCTGGATCATTGGGTTATTGAGGCAAGTGAGGCTAAGAAACTAAGAGCCAAGAACCAATCTGGGGAAGTACTTGATGTAATTGTAAAAGCCATTCCCACTATATACAATCCTGAATATTTTGTGTACGTGCCATCTCCTGCCTTGCCTCCCGCTTCCGCCGGAAAACTATTTTCCGATTGGACTAAGTCAGATGGGTTTAATGATATAAAACTGTTGCAGGGTTTGACCCCGGAGTTAAATTCAATACCCTTCAGGGACTCTGCGGGTTCTTCTGTAGTTCAAATTCAAGGGGGTGAGTCAGGGCCGTGGGTGGCATGGGCACATGAGGCCCAGCTGTTTGCCAGCACTATAACTAAACAAGAGCAGTCACCAGCTCCCACAAGAGGACAATCATTTGTTCTCTATGCCGGTAGGCAAGACGGAAGGGATTCCTCAACATATTTTTTATTTTTTGGGGGCCTCTAAACTTTCTTTATGCCAATTACCTGAACCTTTTTGTCCTCCCACACAGGTCCAGATTGATAAAGATTATAAAATGAGGCAGAAAGCCTGGAGACTGGCGTCCTAATACCTGCTCAGCCGCCAGCTTGCGGCCTCTCTGGCCAGGACGACTGAGTCAGTAACGGACGCTGGCACCCAGAAGGCTCTCTCTCTGACTAGGCGCCTTCTTCTCCAAAACTCCATTCAGTCCCTTGACGACATCCGAACGGCTCTCTTTGAGGCGGTACGGGTTCGTCAAGATCTGAGGGTGTACTTGTTAAGGAGACTCCCTGCAGAGATTGGTAGGAGACTAATATTATCAAATGTTTTCACCAAAACCCTAGCCTCAGACATTGCCTGGCATACTGTCAATATCCTATTGGACTCCCAAGCTGCCACTACTTCTAAGCTAAAGAGTGAGAAGTCATTTCAACCTAAATCTAATGCTAAGAGTTCTTTTCGTGGTCAGTCCAAGTCATTTCAGTCATCCAAGACATACACAACCCCTGGCAGTACGGGACGTCTCGAGGACGAGGTCAATCCAAAGGTAGAGGGCGTTGGTTCAGGGGTCTCAATCAAGGGGTAAACCCGGTAGTAATGGTAGCAAGGCCTCTCATCCCCCCCATTCAAAAATCAGAGTCACAACCCCCCAATCCAAAAAACTGAGACACCACAAGGCTCTCACTCCCAGTGCCAAGGCAAGGCGAGGCGGATCCAAGAGTAGTACTGCCGGACAACACCAGTCATATGACGCAACTTCCGGGAATGTCATTGGGCATGGCCACGGCGAACATGGGCAAGGACAGTGGTCAAGATCGGCCTCTCATGGCGGTGGTCCCGGCGACCCTATTTACGTATCCCCACAGAAGTCAATCATGTTTCATTAGAGGTGGGATCCGTCGTCAACGAGATGGCCCAATAACAGATCTTATCCCCAGTCCTTTGTCACAACCCGTGTTCACATCCCGGTTGTTCCTGGTGCCAAAAAGGGACAGTGTTCAGATGAGGCCGGTGATCTACCTCTCTTATCTCAACACCCATATTCACAATCAGTCGTTCAGGATGCTGACGATGAATCAGATCAGATTAACACTCCCGCCGCAGAGTTGGATGTGTTCCATCGATCTAACAGAAACCTATTGGCATGTCCCAATCAACAAACGTTTTTTTTTTAAATATCTAGCTTTGCGCAACGGGGATCAAATGTTTGTATTTCAAAGAATGCCCTTTGGTCTAAATCTGGCACCCTGAGTATTCACAAAATTAGTCCGACAGGCTTTGCTACCATTACTACAGCAGGGGATCATGGTGTTATGGTACCTCGACGACTGGTTAGTAGTAGCTCAAACCAAAATAATTTGCCTCCAACATGTACAACAGCTGTTAACTCATGTAGCTGCTTTGGGGTTCAAGGTGAACTTAGCAAAGTCCTCCTTGATCCCCACCAAGAAAATTAGTGGGTGGGTCTTATCTGGGATACCAAGTTACTCACTCTGAGTCAGAGCGAAGACAACCGTCAGAGATTTCGGAGGAAACTCTTTCGGTTTCTTCATTCTCTGACAACAACGAGGAGGATCTGGGAATCTCTGGTAGGCTCACTCAATTGGATACAGCTGACGGTCCCGTTAGGTTGTCTGAAGGTCAAACAAATTATTTTGGAAGGAAACAGGTGCTCTCCGTTGTTGCAAGCGGAAATGCTGCGGAAAATTCCAAAATTAATCCACAACCTACTGGCGGCTTGGGCGAAGCCAGAAGTAATACACTCCTCCTTAACATGGACAGCTCTGCCTCCGATGGTCTGGATAGATACAGACGCGCCAGGTACCCTGGGATGGGGTTACCAGTCAAACCTAGGACATCAGGGTCAGGGTCTATGGTCCAGGTCAAATCACTTTCATATCAATGCCAAGGAGTTGCTAGTCCCTTTATTCTTTCTACAGGAGCACGGCATGAGCCAGGCGGGAAAGTCCCTTGCCTTCAGAATGGACAATCTGACTGCAGTGACATGCATTCAGAAACAAGGGTCAGCGAGATCTCGAGTGTTACAAGGGTTGTCGGAAAAGATCTTTCGACTGGCTGCAAAGCTAGAGATTTATCTTCATGCAATATATCTGCCCGGCGTGGCGAACGTGTGGGCAGACGCTCTGTCTCGGAGACAGAGCACTCAAGTAGAATGGGCTCTCAAGCAAAACATTTTTCAAGAGATGATTGCTGATCCCTACCATCCACAAGTGGACTTGTTCGTGTCAGAGGCATCTCACAGGCTGCCTCAGTACCTCACATGTCAGAGTCAGACTCTGGCCGGGGGTCCAGACGCATTTCTGGTGGACTGGAACAAATGGAGCTCCATTTATCTATTTCGGCCGCCAGACGCATCCTTAACCCACTGAGCCCCAGCTAGTTATAAGTAAATGTACCACCAGGGACCGGCAGGAATTGAAATTTTGTTTTTTTCCAGAAACAATAGCGAATGGGTTAGGAATGAAGGAAAAACCACAAAAAACGATCAAAAATGTAAAAAAAGGGTCCTACGGAGCCTCCGAAAATCGATTTTAGAAGAGTAAAAAATTGAAGGCAAAAACACCCAAAAACCATGTTTTTGCACGCTCACGCGTACGCTGTTGGACTTTGAGAGTTTTCAACCATCGGCATGGTTGCGTGGGATACTTACACAGTTCCCATACAAATCTAAGCCCTCTAGGTGCCATAGGACCAGAGTAATTGGGACCGGAGTACCATTGACGACACGTTGTCGTCGTTGGGGTATAGCGTTACATACATTGCCGACGACACGTTGTCGTCGCTGGAGTTCAGTGGGTTAATGTGCAAAGTAGTTCACAAACTACGGGATTACCGAGGCATGGCCTCGATGATCGCGCCATTGTGGCCGGCTCAAGTTTGGTACAATCAATTAAAGACATAGTGCGAGAACCCGGTGTCGCTCCCGATCTCGTACTTCCACTTAGACACAATTGGAAACCTCAAGACCTCGCTGACTTTTGCCTTATGGATATTCAGAAGGCCAAGTGGCTAGGCCAGTTTGGGGAAGCCGTGACTCACAAGTTGATCAATCAGTATGCTAAATCAACTCAAAGACAGTATCAATCTCATTGGAAGTCGTTTACTACCTGCATCGTAGAAACTGATCAACAGCAGTCCTCGGTGGCTCTGGTGTTTAATTATTTAAATTACCTGTTTGAAATGCAAAAGTTGTCAGTTGTCACATTAAGGAATACCTCACAGCAATTCGGACACCTTTTTTCGATTTAACTGGCCTGTCCGTGCCAGAGGCGGAGGAAAAGGGGTTCATGCGGTCTTGCTTCTGGCTTTTCCCTCCTCCACGCCAACTCACACCCACCTGGTCTCTTGATTTGACCCTTGATATGCTTTAATCCCGTAAATATTGTCATAATCCTCTTTTCGAGTTAAGACTTAAGAAAAAACATTTTCTAATGGCATTGGCCACGGGTGATAGGGTGTGTGAGTTGGCGGCGATGAGTTCGGAGCCATCTTGCTTATGATTTTCGAGGCGCAACATGAGTGTACATATTGCTCCTGCTCCCAATTTCATTGCTAAAAATTAACACAGTAATCATGTATTTACAGAGTTTGAAGTTCCTGCTCTGAAACAGGGCGATAAGCACCAGTTACTTTGCCCGGTGCAATCACTAATTTTATTTATGCGTGAATCTCGACAGCTCAGGCAGGGTCCCTCTGGGTTTCACGGGCAGGCAAACGTCTTCAAAAGCGACAGTTGGCTGCGTTATTGGTAGAAGTAATTAGAGAGAGTAATCCGGGCGTTCTTGCTAGATCACACGATATCCCGAAGTGGGCTGCGTCACTCAGATTCCTACATAAGTACTCACTCGATGACATTCAACAGACCAAACTATGGTCATCTAATCATACTTTCTTAACACGTTACCTGTCAGTGAATCTCCTGAAACCTTCTCGTACATGTATAGCATTAAGGCAGAGAGTCTAGTTTTAAGCTATTTTTGTGAAGAAAAGGGGGGGGGGGGAGGTATCTTAGCTAGGACCTCTAACCTGCCTCCTATGTGATACAACATGATAGCGAGAATGAAGGTCATGTGATAACCCATTCCTTAGACGTTGTCTAGCCAGGAAAAATTGGTATGTTTACTTTATGTATGGCAATAGAGCTTCCATAATGCTCATTAATTTTAAGGTTAAGATTAAGGGCAAGAGTACAAATATGTTTGTAATAAAGTACCTGTGGGCCATATGTATATAGGCCATCATATTATCAGTATTTTATAAGAGATGAGATATTTATTTATTTATGTATTCATAAGCTAAATGTATAGTTTATGTGTGTTACACCAACTGTTCTATCACACGTAACGGTGCTACACAACAGGCAACCTTTAATTAAGAGACGCCGCCTGTGAAACATTTTATTATTTTTATTAAACTATGATTTTTTTCGTACGAGTTTCTCTTTTCACCTTAGTAATTTATTAGTGGTAATGATGTTCATGATGAATGTCCCCCTCCAGTCTTGAGATATCAAGCGCATCGTCAATGATGAAGGGGCCACTAATAAATTATAGGTTTGAGTCCCGAAGGGAAGAAGGAAACCCTAATATTTAGTAGTGGCCCCAGAATCATTGACGATTTTAGCCCTCCCTTCCATCCCCTTCCCATTCATCTGCTATGTTTTGAGAGTCTTGATATATCAGATTAAGGGCGAGAGATCGCTTCGATGAGTGAGGCAAAGCGTGCGGAACAGCAGACACATGGGAAGCGCAATGCTAAGATCAAGTTTAAACTTTTTATTTTCATAATTTTTTTCCTAGTTTTTTCTAGTAGTGGTACCCACATCAGTGGTACCCACAGCTTTCTGGCATCTAGCCAAAAACCTCTCCAACAATTTCTCTTCCTCGTCTTTCCCTCCCCTTTCCCACTCTGATGGCACAACCATCACTTCTTCCTCTGACAAAGCTAAACTCTTCGCTCAAACTTTTGCTAGAAACTCCACCTTGGATGATTCCGGTGCTATTCCTCCCTCTCCGCCCTCCTCTCTCTTACTTATGCCTAATATCCTAATCTCTTCTAAAGATGTACTTTCTACCCTCTCTGGGCTTAACACTAATAAGGCGTACGGTCCGGGCGGTGTTCCTCCTGTTGTTCTCAAAAACTGTGCTTCCGTGCTGACTCCCTGCCTAGGCAAACTCTTTCGTCTCTGTCTATCCTCTAACGTCTTCCCTTCATGCTGGAAGTTTGCTCACATTCAACCTGTCCCAAAGAAGGGTGACCGCTCTCAACCCTCCAACTATCGTCCAATTGCTCTTATCTCTTGTCTTTCTAAAGTTTTTGAAACTATTCTTGCTTCCAAATTTCTTAAGCATTTCTCTTCTCATAATCTGCTCTCAGATCGCCAGTATGGCTTCCTTAAGGGTCGCTCTACTGGTGATCTTCTTTCATATCTTACTAACTCTTGGTCATCCTCCTTTCGGGACTTCGGTGAGACTTTTTCTATTGCACTAGACATATCGAAAGCCTTCGATAGAGTCTGGCATAAATCTTTAATTTCTAAACTACCCTCCTTCGGTTTCTATCCCTCCATCTGTGCCTTTGTCTCTAATTTCCTTTCCGGCCGTTCCATAGCTGCGGTTGTGGACGGCCATTGTTCACTTCCTCACCCTATAAACTCCGGTGTTCCTCAGGGCTCTGTCCTATCTCCTATTCTCTTTCTAATTTTTATAAATGATCTCCTTAACTGTACCTTAATTCCCATCCATTCATACGCAGACGACTCAACCTTACACTACTCCATTAGTTTTTCAGAACGCCCCAGCCAGCAATCCCTCAACGACAAACGTAATGAAGCCATAGAACTCTTAAATTCTGATCTAAATACTATTTCCAATTGGGGCAGAGAAAACCTTGTTAACTTTAATGCTTCCAAAACCCAATTTCTCCATCTATCTACCCGTCAGGATCTCCCAGCGGACTATCCCTTATTCTTCAACAATACAAAAATCAACCCTTCATCTTCTCTCAATATTCTTGGTGTCTCTTTTTCTTCTGCTCTCATTTGGAAGGACCATATTACCAGTCTTGCTAAGGCAGCCTCCCAGAAGCTGGGTGTGCTCAACCGCCTTAGGGGGTTCTTTTCCCCTGCACAGCTTCTTGCTCTGTACAGGGGCATAGTGCGCCCTTGTATTGAGTATTGTTCACATGTGTGGGGAGGTTCCTCTCACACCGCTCTCCTAGACAAAGTTGAAAGGAAGGCCTTTCGTATCATTAACTCCCGTCCACTCACCAACTCTCTGCAATCTCTCTGTCTCCGCCGCAATGTTGCATCTCTCTCGCTATTCTATCGCTACTATAATAATCAGTGTTCCTCAGAGCTATCCCAGTGCATACCACCTCCTTTACGTAGGGCACGTGGTACCCATCTTGCAACTCAATCCCACCCCTACTCTGTGCAACTCTCCAACCCAAGAGTGAAACGTTACTCTCAAACTTTCTTCTACTCAACATCTGAGCTCTGGAACTCTCTCCCAGAATCAGTCTTTCCCTCTTCCTATGACTTAAATTGCTTCAAACTCCGTGTGTCCAGGCATTTTGGCTCGAACGTCCCTTGATTTTGGCCCTGTCACTCTTTCAACTATGGGGGAGGCACTCGCTATAGGCAGTTATGCCTTTTGCCTCCCTCAATCACAGAAAAAAAAAAACAAAAAAAAAATATAGGACGAGTCCGCGATTGTTTTTTAAGAGCGTTTCGCTCACGATGTGTGGCAATCGTATTTCGATCTCTCCCGGGCGGGAAGTGTGAAAGACAAGCTTGAGTTCAAAGATTGGCCATAAACAATGTTAAGGTCAAAGATTCCGGGGCCACTACTAAATTAGGTTTTCCTTCTTCCCTTCGGGACTCAAACCTATAATATCTCAGTACTTGTCACTCGATGACAGTATTATTCCTTATCTTCCTCTCTCCCTGCCCTGGGTCCATCATTCAACGCCTCTATCAAAGTTGGTGCCATCATAACTACCCCTACCCCCTTATCTGCCCCTCCCCCCATTTAGCAATTTCAATGACAATATTGCTCTTCATCTCGCCCCAATTGCTACATGAAGCTATACTGCAGCAGTAACTTATCTTTTATGACAGTAATATCGAATTGGTGGAAAACAGAGACAATTATTATTTCTATATATCAGGTACAAGGGGAGATAGAAGGGCAGGAAGACCCCCATTGAGATGGAGAGACTGTGTAAGAAAGGCTTTGGATGATAGAGGAATGACTATAGATCAGGCAGGGGAAGTGGTGGTGGACAGGAGTGAATGGAGAATGCTTGTGAATAGTTGAGTGAACACGTGGTCATTTGGAGTAAGGGGTCGGGCGCAAGTTCGACTAGATAATAGTCCATCAGGCGCCTGGCCCGGGGGGACGATTAATATGAAGGGTGTGCCTGGAAGTGTGGTGGGAGGGCTTGTGGCTTTGGCTCCGCTGCATGTCTGCCTGCCGAGATCGGAACCTCTCCGGGTGGTCAGGGGCTGGGGGAGTGCTGGAGCGACCTTGGTAACCCTGGTCTCTGGGTCTTCTCCTGGGTGACCTGGATGTGTGTGAGTTTGTGTTTTTTATCTGTGTTTATTTTTTGTTTTATGTTGTTTTTGTGTTTTCCCTGTTCTTGCTCTGTCTTGAGTCGGCTACCCCCAAAATGGGGATTGGGCCTGAGCATATAGATAGATAGATAGATATGCATCTAATGTTTCGGGCACTTTGGGTTTTTCTGTCTGGTGATGGTCATACATAGTTGAGAGCGACAGCCATATAATTCTTAATTTACCTATGTTACACTCCCATTTTTTTTTATCCACCTATCCTTCTTCAAAAATAGTATAAATCCCTCCCTCCGTCATCTTTTTCATCCCAGCCCTTTCCTGCCAATATCAACTTTTCTTTCCTTCACTGAGGTTCTGTCTCCCTCCCTGACACATCACACCTTCAGTTCCCCCTTGCACTTCTGTGATTCAACATCAGTCTCTCACTTTCAGTTTTCATCTCACCCTGGCCACAAATTTGTTTTCGCCAGTTTCTCACATCGTGCATTGCAATATTATTTACATATTTTTGTAATATTTCTTTCAATTCTTCCCGATCATCTATCCTTAACTACTCTCCTTTATAGTTTCTTCTCATATTTTTGTGTTCCATTGTTTTGTTGCTGGTCCTTCCCATCAATTATGATAGTATTTTTGTGTATATCACCCTTTACTTGTTTCTCATTCCCCTCTTTTGTCCTTGTAGTTCACTCATCCAGTTATTACCTATACCCTTAATTACGCAATGGGATAAGCAGAATTAGACTATTCAACAGACAATTATTTAAAGTGTTAAGACAAAATGTCGCTACACAATATGGCGCTTTCCAGACACAATTTGTATGTGTTCCAAACAAGATTCTGTAATAGATACACATTCATCAATCTATATAAAGATGGAGACGTTCAATAAACATTTTCATTAATAGTTGTTTCATATTTTTGCTAAACAATATATATTATATGTATCGGAGGAAATATCTGCTATAACAAGGCGTTGATTAAGATAGTTTGTACTCAAATAGTTCCTAGATATTGGTCTCATACTCAGTAAAATCATCTAGTTATGTCCATAGTAATATATAAATTACATTATCTTACTGAAGGGGTTTCTGAACTAAATCAGTTGAATTATTATTCTATCTTTAACTAAAATGTTCGGGCTTATAATTAATCACAGACACATTACAACAGCATCACCCCAACGTAACCAGCTACTTAACTTGTCCATTTGTACCTTATGCAATCAATTGCTGTATCTATGTTGTTGGCTAAATAATGGACGATATTATAAATAACTTACGGATAGCCTATTCATAATGGTGACGCCTTTTGTACTGTATTCAAGCAAAAATAATGCTGTGGCATTCAACTGAGGAATTGATATTTTCTTAAGTCTACAATCATGTAATTCCTTCCTTAGAAATATACCCATGTATATTTATTTTCCTTAACACTAGACGCTAAAGAAAACACATAAAACACACTTTATAGTAAATGGACTAAATGACAGTTCAACTAGCACTTTTAATACATTAGCATATCATTCCATTACAACTTTTACAAGACGATTCTATTTAAAGAAATAAAACTCCTCTTAGCATATTTTGATTAACACCATGGGACTGGAGGCTCTAGTCATAACGTCATTCTTGACTTACAGTGTACTGGCTTAATAATCCAATAGGGTTGAAAGCCTCTGAAGTCCTATTTTATATAGTATGATTAATATGAAGACATAGAGGTTCCAAACTATGTCAAACAATACTGGTTATGAAGTTAAAACAATAACATAGTGAACATTATTCCATCATGTACAGTACAGTCAGTCAATATGTAACTGAAAATGCATCATGTAAGAGAAGTATCTATCTATCTATCTATTGCCGGACGCCTTACTCCCCTTACGAGGGTGGCCATACACAGAATGCCCCCAAGCGGACCTATTCCCTGTGAGAGGGACAACCCGAGCCAGTTTAGTAAAGGACTTACAGGATTGACCACTCAATTTAGGATCCGTCCGACTCCGAGGCCCTCTGTGTATCTTGTTAGCACTATTTTTCTACAGTGGTGTTCGGCTAATCCATCCACTAACCTGCCTTACCCTTAGGTAAGCAGTACGGATTTGTATCAGGTTTACTCCCCTAGACAGGTTGCCAACCAAGGCTGACGAGTCCCATCCACCCGGATGAAGTATGCGGATATAATTCAATCGATTAATTCCCCATTTTATCATGTAACAATAGTGGGTGAACGCATCAAGTAATCAAACTTAACCCCTTTATTACGATTGATCCTATTTTATTATATTATGGCTTATGGCATATGAGCTTATCCATCTTAGCCAATATTTGAAACAAATTTGAGGCATACACATATTCTAACTAAGATGTTTTGCAAACTGCATTTGGTCATGTAATAATAATAATATTTGCAGCATATATTTCAAAAATACTTCTACTAATACGATAGGAATAATCGGACAGTTGATCAGGAGATTGGACTTATATTTAATATACTTCAAAAAGGTAAATTCCGTATGATTAGTGTATCTCGGTCCGGGTCAAATAAGTTCAAACTAGAAGAGTCTGCATATTTATGACTACAGTATACAGCGTAATTTGTTCTTTGGAAGGATTAGTTCCCATTACAACTTATCTGTACAATCGGTATTCAAAGGTTGATTAAATTCGACTTGAGTTTCAAGGCGCACTAACCATGAACTCAAAAGGAAAACATTTGCATGGAGTATGGCAATATCCTACTCCTTCTTTGATAGATATATAAGCGTGATCAATAGCATACTATTGGCGAGGTATAAATATCTATGAATGATTAGATAATGCAGTTCGGCAGGTCTGATTACCTTTTTCTTGACTATAGCTCAAACTAGATTATTCTAACACAACCCTATTCCACAAACCCGCCTAACTGTGCGGTCAAGATTACTGTACTTGTCTATCCCTTCTTTTGGAGACAGACTTACATATTGGTCTACCTCTTTATCTGCTCATTTGCTATATCTATAGTGTCATTTGGTATGCTGATGATTAAACCTTTACCTCCAGTTATATAGGCTCAAGTTGCACTCTAATTGCTTTCGCTTCACTAACCAGATAACATTAACCCTTAATTAGCGGCGAGCAACATAAGTCGAGTTAAATAAAGCTGGACTATGTGGCGGTGCTCGACATATATCGTGTGGCAATTTCAGCACGTAATGTGGCTGAGAGAGAGAGACAAGTGGTGGCAGGAGAGTAGCGAGCGTATGACTGCTCCAGACCACCGCGGCGAACCTACTGACACGAATCCCACCTCTTCCCTCCCTCTCTCACTCGCTATATACGGAATTGTATGGGGAAAGTGCCTAATTACATGCTTTTTGCACTCGAGTTGCACGGTTATTGCAAGAAAACTAGCCATCATAAAAGGATCGTTATGGTGTCATTCGAAAGCTCTGTTTATGCCCTTTCAGGGATAAATACTTGTTTTACGTTCTGGGTCTTATTTAGGCATGAAAATGATCATGTAAACAGCCCTATTTTGGCTAAAAACACCCCGCTGGGCGGTACATATAAATAAACCGCATAGGCCGCTCGTAAGGTGTTAATAACCAACTTTAGGTGTATATATTTCATAATTTATGTGGTCATTGTTTAAATAATTGTCTTTGCCCAAGACAAAAACATATATTTAATCCAACGGTATCATCAGTCAAACATCTCAAGTTCTGTCTTTAATATTTTGTTGGGTCAATATGGTTACTTAATGACTATATAGTAGATTCTTCAGTTTTTCTTCTTCTCTAGTCCATAGCTACTTACCACCTCAGGGCTGGCGAGTTCACTGTTATATTCATCAGCTCCTCCACACCTTTGATCTTGTCTATATACGCCTTTAAAGGTGGGGTGTAGACAAGCTTTGTGTGAGCAAGCTCCCGGATACTGCTGGTGCATAAGCAGATGTCTCAATCTTCTTTTTAAAGGCTTGGTATTTTTCTTGTATAGTGCTCAGGTAATCAGACAGGCTCCCTTTCATTACCTCCCCACTGTGGTTGGGAAGAGTAAAAGGCTGGCTGGGAGCGCCTCTGTTGAATGTCTCTCCCGGACACAGGGAATATAGTAAAGGTGAGACAAGTAATATAATAATTTTGATCACCCCATTGCCTCGAATACTAGAGTTGGAACAGAGGAAGTAGTAGGGGGTGAGGAAATGAGTTATAGTAGGAGATGAAAGCGTCGGGGCTTGACCCAACCTGCGTGAGTTGTATTTTGAGGAGAGAGGGGCAGACAGGACGGACGAACATAGATAGACAGGAAATATAGTAAGGGTGAGACAAGTAATCAAATTTACCCCAGGATACGACCATGCCAGAGCCAATGTTACACTCCAGGTACCCACTTTTACGTCTGGGTGGGACAAGGCTAACACGAGAGAAAGCCAGCCCAATGACTTATGAGCAATCCTGGTGGCTAACCAAGTTCTCATTCTCGTGTGTTTGGTGGTAGCAGGGAGCCACCAACCAAGTCCCAGAATTAATTTGAGCAACAACGAAATCAGGTACTCATGTTCGTCTGCGTGAGACGGAACTACAAAGGGATTGGAGCTTATTCAACACTTCTGGGCTACTTGGACCCTGGTGGCAAGCCAAGGAAATTTCACCCACCCCATGTATGTGTGGCAACATCTGATCTGTGCTGGTATCGGGCGTTTGCCCATCCAGCTACTGCTGTGCTGGTACTGGTCCCACTCCCATCAAGCTACTGCTGTGCTGGTACTGGGCGTTCACCCATCCAGCTACTGCTGTGCTGGTACCGGGCGTTCACCCATCCAGCTACTACTATGCTGGTACCAGGCGGTCACCCATTCAGCAACTGACCAGAACCCTACGTCAGGGGCCAGGGTTGCCACGTCTCATTGTTTTTTTTTTGTTTTTTTTTTTAATTCCCCTAACGGGGGAAGGGGGAGGAAAGTAGAGGTTTGGTCAGGAAGGTAAAGTAGGACATTTTGAAAGAAGGTAGTAGATTAAAAGTTAGTGGGCATACCACCTTGCTTTATTCAGGGTAGGGCAACTGTATTATTAAAATAAAGAACACAAAAATAAAAAGAAAAGATATTTTGGATGTTCACTGCTGGGGAAGAGATTAATTTGACTAAGTTATTTGGGCTCCAAATAGAGCTGTCTTGGAGAAGAATCGTCTTCCTGCAGGCGTAATTGCAAACTCTACGTTATCTTTTGGGTATTTTTTTTTCATCATAGTAGGAGTAAGTTTTTCGAGATCGTCCTCAAATTGATAAAGACTATCATTTTCTTTTGCAAGTTTCTTCTTAATCCTTTCGTCAACTTCGGCCACGCCCCATTCCATTTATACACGCGGCGTCACGGCAAGCGGCTCGCTTATTGGTCGAAACGGGTGAGCACGGGGAGCAGGTTTGTTGGTTTTTCCCTTCTCTTTTCTCTATTTCGCCAAAATAATATCCACATGGTTAAGTGGCTTACAGGAGTATTGGGCTGGCACTGTGGTAGTAAAAAGGTTTTTGCCGGGATATGTTGCACAATGAGGATAATGGCCAGTCATACAGAGTTAGCCAATTACCGCACGGCTCAATTTGATATGTTGCATCTTCAAAGGCGGGCGGCTGATTGGCGGGTGTCCATGGTGTGCTTTTGCAAGAATCTGGGCAAATGGCGACCGGTGATTGGCTCGTACCATATTTACTTCAGTAATAATAATAATAATAATAATAATTAAAATAATGTGAATTATAAAGTCATCCTCATAGAGGTGAACATGTTATTTGTTAGTTACCAGCTTTGCCAAACATTTTGTATTATTTCATGTATGAATTTATCAAAAACAAAATATATATATATATACAAAAATAAATATACATAAAAATAATATGCGAAAATACCTGGGGGACTCTTAAAGTTGAATTTAATATACCTTCTGTTCTATACAAGGAAATATCATAAATCTGTCCCAATGTGTCAACATTGAAGGACATGTAAATTACAAATGTAATTAGTTAATGACAACCATGAGGGTTGTGAGAAAGATGGTAATGGTTTCCCCCTTAAACTTTTAAAGAGAGAGAGAGAAGTTACCAAAATGATGCCTAGCCCAAAGAACAAACCATACGAGGAGCGTCTTAGAGAATTAAATCTATTTCCTTTAACCCAGCGCAGAGTAAGAGGCGACATAATTTATGTGTTCAAAATCATCAAAGGCATCAACAATATGAACTGTAGTAAGTACTGTACTTCACTATCGAACAATCTAATTACACGCAGGGAAATGGTCGCAAAATTATTGGTAAATCTTTTAACTCACACGAATCTAAGAATTTCTTCTTCAATTGAGTTGTCAACTTGTGGAATGGGCTTCCCGAAACGTGATAGACTGCAGCACCGTTGATTCTTTTAAACTTCGCTTAGACAAATATCTTGCATCGAACCCGCGACTGACTGCGTTTGTAAATTAATAACTTTATTTTATTCCCCCCTCAGATTCATCAAGGATTATTGCGTATATATATTACAATGACGTTAGTCTCTTTTTTCCAGATATACGAAACATCACTTATAACGGTGCAATGTTACTAACCCATCTTTCCCTTACTAACTTCCTAATCATGCCACGGACATTAGTTCCAGGGCAGTAGTTCCCTTTCCAATTTTCCCTTACCCAATCTAAACCACTGTTTGGACACTTGATCCTCAGTATTTTGGAGGACAAGCAGCCTAGAGGGGTAATTCGACCAATTATTGCTTGATTTCCTTTGTACTCTGCGAAGCAGCTAACATCACAAGTCCAACCCGAAGCAACAACGTTATTCATGCCCTCAATCCCAGGTGTGACGCATGTCCAGTGTGAGCATGCTGTACAGAACGCCTAGTCATGCCCCACTCTCGCTAGGATCGTCAGGGCAGGAACTTTGGCTGTAGTCTATGTAGAGTTTCCTAACTTAGTTCATGTGAGCCGTTGTACTATAAGTAATATGAATATGTATTTTGTTTTCATCTGAGTCAACGAGTTCTATTTTATATCATTAGTTATAAGTATTGTGTGTAAAACTTATTTGTAATGATGGGAGAGGCAGCCACAGTTGGGGGTCAGTGGGTGCACCATGCGGGAGGTGGGCCTAACTCACTAGCACTCCCCCCCTCCCCCCTCCCCTCAGTGCTAGGAAAACCTTTGTCTATCCCAGAGGAGAGAGAGAAATTACGTAATGATTGTCAGTGGGCGGTCCTTAGTAGTTCACGTTGGGCTCACTAGAGGGCCGGATATAAAAAGGGAAGTCTAGCCATTTTTTCTTCAGAACTCATTAGGCAGAGCGACTTCTCATTTCCCTTGCTAACTATATATATTCTTCTGACTGATGTGAACTTTCTCTACTACCTTACATTCTTATCTCCTCTTTTCCCTACCCTTTTTAACTTCCATGGTCCCGTTGGTGCAGAGCTAGTCAGCCAACGTATTATCGCTTGAGTTCTCAGAGATACTTGCCTATTAGATAGCCTATTTTGGAAGGGTTGACTTAGAATAGGATTGATTTATGTTTGTTGCACTTGTATATGCATTTCCCTGTGTGTTATTATTATTATTCCTGTTTTCTGCTAGTCTAGGTAATGCTAGACTGGGGTAAGGCTTTTCTGTGTTACGAGTTGTTGTTTGATGCAGTGGTTAAGCGATAAACCTGCATACTCGTTTCGGTTCAGTGAAGCCTAGGTTGTCTTCGCGGCTGACTGTGTTGAGTTAATAATTTACAGTGCGTGAGGGCAAGAGCCTACCACCCTGTATTTTATCAACAGTTTGTTTTACTTTGTCAAGGAGCCGGGAGAAAACCAGATACAAGGGATCTGGATTTCTCAAAGTGCACTTGTTAGTTTTAACGTAATACTTTAAACAGTTGTGAGGACTTCGCTAGGCTACGAGCCGTTTTTGCTCAGTCACTGCTACCTTTTGCCCACAGTACCCCAGGTAGACTTTACTCGATTAGTAGATACAGAATAGTATTGAAGCTTTCCTTATGTATGATATTGTTTATGCACTATTGATTTCATGTGTTTGCACGCTTGGCTACTTTAGTGATTAGTGGCCCACGAGCACAATCCGAGTAGGCTATTGCCGTTGCATTTGCGGAGTACTTCTTTTTAATGTTTGCCATTTACTATTGCATATTCTTTTAATTGTTCTTATGCCAATTTAAACCTTTAATAGTATTTAATTGCCAGTGTTTTTGCTTATTGAATTACTGTTCAAAATCCGATACGTACTTCTTACGAGCATCCGAGAAGCATCTAACTTTTTTCAGAAGATTCCTTGCTCGATGCTTAACCTAACAAGTGCGCATGGGGGTAATTGAAAACGTCCCCCTGTGCTGACGTATTTGAGGTGTTTCCGTCACTAAAATATTCATTGTACCATTAATAGCATTAATAATTATCCATATGCGCCTATTATGGGTTGATTATAAAGGTATTAACCTGAAACAACAATAAAACGAGTGAAAACAGCGTTTGGATGGTCAAAATCGGAGATATAGCCCGCGAGTTGTATAATGTATGGGTGAGGCAAACTGCTTTCCCGCCAATTTCCCCCAAGGCCACTGAGACACAGTCGATCGATACTCTCTCTCTCTCTCTTGCACTCGCTTGCCATCAGTGATGACAACACCCTGCTTGCAACTCGCTAATGTTAGCACGAAAATATACCTCAGAATAAGGGAATAATAGGGAAAATAGGTGATAACTGAAGGAGAGGAGGAAAGTGGGGAAGGAGGGGAGGTAGAGGACTGAGATTTTGCATGGCCCAGGGGCCAAAAAAAAATAAAAAAATAAAAAAATAAAAATATATTTTTTTTTTTTTTCGATGTCAAAAGTTGATTTTTTATTTTACTTACTCTCAAGAGTCTTCCCGCAGTCCGCCGGGGGAACTCTTAAGAGTCTTCCCGCAGCTCCCGGGTTAAGGACTATTAATTAACGTAACATAATAGTGCCGATCCGAAGTAGAGGGTGGAGGACTTCTTAAGTTCTTAGTCAAGGGTGGATTACTTCGGCTTCGGCCAACACTATTCTTTGGTATTGTTGTTTCTTACTTCATTGTTTGATTGTTGACCAGACTAGATAATTCCTGTCTCTTTATTAGTCTGTTGTTGAACACTAGTACCGAGTTCTTGTATACCCCGTTATAGCAGATTGAACTCTGGAGGGTATTGGTGTTTTTTGTTCGGCTGGCAGTACTCAGGGGTTGGGATCGTGTGTTTCCGTTGTGGCAGCGAGCCGTACTCGAGTCCTGATTGAGAGCCCTTGTGTACCCGAGTGCCAGGTCGTAACAAATGGCGACCTTGCTTAGGATTTTGTGAACAGTATAAATTTTTGCAGAGTTGTACAATATTTGTTTGTTTGTATTTTAGCGTGCATATTGAAGAATATTTTTTTTGTATGGCAATTAGTAAAGCATTTAAGAGACTCCACTTAATTTAGTAATTAGTGCTTGCATAGAAAGATTAACACTTTTGTCTCGAGAATTTTTTTGTGGACTTCAGTATGTCGTGCATTAGCACTGACGATGAGCGAGAGATGTCATTTGAAAGTGTTCCGTTAGTAACCAGTGAGGAGGATGCTAGAGTTTTTGTGAGTAAGCGGTACCACGTGACGGAGGAGAGGCTGACTGGGGTGGATGTTTGTGGCTTGCACCTGATAGCCAAGGTTTTGGGCATTTCCAATGTAGTAGGGATGTCCAAGGGGGAGCTGATTTCCTGGGTGTTGCGTGGGCGACATGGGGTTTCGGAGGAGAGGGCGTTTGGGGGGGTTCCTCCCCAGATCCCCTCTCACTCGACTCCCACAGTGCCGTCCACTCAGTTACCGGAGGTTAGCACTCTCCCACAGAGGGATGAGAATTGGCAGATTGGAGTGCCCTCGGGTGGTGCACATGGTGGTTCCCCAGTTTTTGCCCCCCCTCCTTCAGTAGTGGCAGCTCCCTCTTCCTGCCTGTCTCCAGATATGGTATTTAGACTTGAGCTTGCTAAGATTGAGGCTAGGAAGCAGGAGATTGAGGCTAGGAAGCAGGAGAATGAGACTAGGAGGCATGAGATTGAGGTTAGGAGGCAAGAGGATGAGACCAGGAGGCATGAGGCTGAGCTTAGGTACGACTCGGAGAAATATTGTGCTAAATTAGATTTAGATAAGACTCGTGCAGAGTCGACAGGGACTCGGATGGGCCGTGAGGGCCAAGTAAGAGAACAGTCCTTGGCCCAATTAGTCAAATTGGTGCCGGTATTTAGTGAAACTGAAGTCACAGAATATTTTAATCGTTTAGAGAAGAAGTGTAGGGAGCATAATTGGCCTGAAGAGAAGTGGGCAGCTCTAGTCTCCTCAAGACTTACGGGTAAGGGTCTGAAGGCTTATGATGCACTGCCTTTAGAGTCTTGCATTGACTACCCAGAATTGAAGAGAGCTGTCCTACGGGCATACGAGTTGCAACCGGAAACATATCGATTGAAGTTTCGGGGTGTTACAAAGACCAGGGAGGCGACCTTTCTTGAACATGCCCGGGTCTTAAAAGATGCACTTAAAAACTGGACACGTTCTGAGAAAGCTGAGACAGCCGAACAGTTGACTGAGCTGTTTCTGCTCGAGCAGTTTTATAAGTGTACTGGTGCAGAAATGACTTTAACTATTAAAGAAAAGAACCCAAAAACTCTACAGGAGGCAGCTGAGATGGCTGACCTCCGGCTATCACTAATTCGTGGGTGCGGGTCTGCTCAGCGTAGTGAGGCAGGTAACAAGGGGCGTGACGCCCCACCCCCCCGAGTTAGTGATATACCTTATGCAAACAAGTACAAGAGCCATGATACCAAGACTGACCACAAGACTAGCACCGTCCCATTTAAGAAGGGGCCGGGCCCTTCCCAGTACCAAGGGAAGCCCAAAGGGGAGTTGGAGTGTTATCAATGTCATAAAAAGGGGCACTTTGCAAGAGTCTGTCCTAGCAAACCACCTACAGCAGCTGTGTCTTTGGCCTGCAACATTGGTGTGTCTCCGAAGTCATCTGAGTTTGCCCGGGGCAGTTCGTCAGAGGCTGAGGCACAGCCAATGCAGAAGCACCTGGGAGGCTCGAACCCTGCTCAGGATGTTTTTTGCGACCATAGAGGGCGGGGTTGCATGATGTGGGCGGGGCGCAAGCATGGAGTAGAGGTCTTGCGTGATACAGGTGCTTCCCAGACTCTGATGAAAAACTTGACTGGCTACCCTATAAACGCGGCTCGGGTGGTAGTGGTGCAGGGTATTAATGCAACTCGGTCATACCCGCTGGTGCGGTTGGAGTTGGAGGTGGATGGTGTGGCACGTGAATTGGATGTCGGGATTGTGGAGAAACTGCCAGTGGAGGGCGTCGACCTTCTTCTCGGCAACGACTTTGCAATGCCCGCTTCTGAGGTTCTACCCTTAGTCGTTGCCGAGAGGCCGGCCGACATGAGTAGGGAAGAGCAAGAGTGGGTCGAGCGGTGCCAGACACAACCCATGGCGTGTGTTGTCACCCGAGCTCGGGCAGCTAAAGTGTCACAGCCTAGTCCTCCGTCTTCAGACCAGCGGAGGAACGATCAACAGGAGGAGGCTAAAGCTGGTGTTGGTTTTAAGAGTTTTGACTCGGCGGCTCTCCTGGGTGATTCAGTATTAGCACCATTACTTAATTCTGGAGTAGCCCCTGGGCCTGCCATCGAGAGTGACGAGGCTGGGCATGACGAGTCTCCACGACAGCAACGTTATGTACATCGAGAGAGACAGAGGGAGCAGCCCAGTATCGGGGAAGGTCATGCATTGCTCCGGGAGCAGTTAGATCGCTTGGCACCCTCAGATATACGTCGGTTGCAACTAGAGGACCCTGAGCTCCCAACGTGTGCTAATGGAGCTGTAGAGCTCGACGAGGACGGCGATGCACAGCCAGGAGATTTTTTTTATTTAGAAGGCATCCTCTATAGGCGTTTTCAAGACCCTAAACGTAGTTGGCAAAAGGGGTCCGGAGTAGTGGACCAGTTGGTGGTGCCACGGGAGTGCAGGGATAGCCTACTGAGGTTGGCGCATGACATACCACTGGCAGGACATCTAGGGGTGAGAAAAACGGTGGCGGCTTTGGGGAAATTGTTTTGGTGGCCGGGGATGAAGTCTCATGTGCAGTCATGGATAAACTCTGTGATATTTGTCAACGTGTCGGGAAACCGAACCAAGTTATTCCTAAGGCTCCGTTACACCCTATTCCTGTGATTGGGCCACCCTTTAGTAAAAATAGTGTTGACAAAATTGGTAATGCTCGTTTTTTGTCTAAAGTAGATTTAGTAAAAGGTTACTGGCAAGTACCTTTGTCCGAGTATGCTAAAGAGGTATGTGGTTTTGTTGTGGACGGGAGTACCTACCGGTGCAATGTTATGCCTGACGGACTTAAGAATGCACCAGCAACGTTTCAGAACCTGATGAATGAAATTGTAAAGGACATTCCAAATTGCACCGTATATTTGGACGATGTAATCATTTATGATGACGACTTTGAGAGCCTTTGTGAGCACCTTGAGACCTTGTTCCGGAAACTTAGTGAAGCAGGTCTGGTAGTAAATTTGGCAAAGTGTGATTTCGTAAAAGCCACTGTGCAGTACCTTGGGTTTGTAGTGGGAAGGGGACAGGTGTGCCCTCCTCAGAACAAGGTACAGGCTATCAATAAATTTCCGCACCCAACAACCAAGAAGCAGATTATGAGATTCTTGGGTATGATAGGCTACTACAGACGCTTCATAAAAGGTTATTCAACGGTGTTGGCACCTCTCACAGATTTGTTATCTAAAGATAAGAAGTTCAAATGGGCACCTGAGTGTGAGAAGGTGTTTAGGGAAGTAAAACACCTGATGTGCACTCACCCGATCCTCAGGGCCCCTGACTTTAGCCTACCTTTCCAACTAGCAACGGAGGCTAGTGGTGTGGGGGCTGGTGCCGTCCTTGTGGAAAAGACGATGATGGGCTGGATCATCCTGTTAGTTTCTGCTCGGAGAAGTACAATTCGGCCCAGGGGAGCTGCTCTGTTGTCGAGGAGGAGCTGCTGGCGGTTGTGCTTGCGCTGGGGCATTTCGAGGTCTATGTTCCAGCCTATGGTCCGGTCGTTGTAGTTTACCCAGATCATCACCCTCTCAAGTTCTTGGACCAGTTTCACAATTGGAATATGAGGCTGACCAGGTGGTCACTAAGGTTATTGGTATATAACCTGGACATACGCCATATTGCCGGTTGTGACAACGTGGTTGCAGATGGTCGTTCAAGGGTATATGATCCTGGGTAGATAGACACACGGGTAGCCTCCTGCTTTAGTTTGGATAGTATTTTGCGCTTGGTGCTTGTTGGCTCGCGGTTGTAGCCCAGCGTATTGCGTCGTAAAGCAGGAGTTGAGCGTTTGGTATAGAAGAAAAACCTAGGCTTGCCCCTATAGTGCAGCCGGAAAAAACATATTAAAATATAAAAATCATATAAAAACTCTTTCTTTTGATATAGATAATCGTATAAGTTTGTCATAGCCTATAGAGTTTGAGTACTCCACGAACTATCAAACGGCTGAGCTGCTGTAAGCTCGCTCTGGGAGCATGATATTGTGTCTTTTTGCTATTGTTGGGAGGAGTTATAAAATGTGAATTTTTGTTTAATAATAAGATGTGTTTTGGTGATAAACTCAGCTTTGTTTTAGTGCCATGCGGTCGCTGGGTGTGAGGGGCTTGATGGGGTTCTGTGTTTGTCAGATTTTAGCTCAGGGTTGAGCAAGTAAAATCTTGGGGGAGGTGTGACGCATGTCCAGTGTGAGCATGCTGTACAGAACGCCTAGTCATGCCCCACTCTCGCTAGGATCGTCAGGGCAGGAACTTTGGCTGTAGTCTATGTAGAGTTTCCTAACTTAGTTCATGTGAGCCGTTGTACTATAAGTAATATGAATATGTATTTTGTTTTCATCTGAATCAACGAGTTCTATTTTATATCATTAGTTATAAGTATTGTGTGTAAAACTTATTTGTAATGATGGGAGAGGCAGCCACAGTTGGGGGTCAGTGGGTGCGCCATGCGGGAGGTGGGCCTAACTCACTAGCACTCCCCACCTCCCCCCTCCCCTCAGTGCTAGGAAAGCCTTTGTCTATCCCAGAGGAGAGAGAGAAATTACGTAATGATTGTCAGTGGGCGGCCCTTAGTAGTTCACGTTGGGCTCACTAGAGGGCCGGGTATAAAAAGGGAAGTCTAGCCATTTTTTCTTCAGAACTCATTAGGCAGAGCGACTTCTCATTTCCCTTGCTAACTATATATATTCTTCTGACTGATGTGAACTTTCTCTACTACCTTACATTCTTATCTCCTCTTTTCCCTACCCTTTTTAACTTCCATGGTCCCGTTGGTGCAGAGCTAGTCAGCCAACGTATTATCGCTTGAGTTCTCAGAGATACTTGCCTATTAGATAGCCTATTTTGGAAGGGTTGACTTAGAATAGGATTGATTTATGTTTGTTGCACTTGTATATGCATTTCCCTGTGTGTTATTATTATTATTCCTGTTTTCTGCTAGTCTAGGTAATGCTAGACTGGGGTAAGGCTTTTCTGTGTTACGAGTTGTTGTTTGATGCAGTGGTTAAGCGATAAACCTGCATACTCGTTTCGGTTCAGTGAAGCCTAGGTTGTCTTCGCGGCTGACTGTGTTGAGTTAATAATTTACAGTGCGTGAGGGCAAGAGCCTAACCACCCTGTATTTTATTAACAGTTTGTTTTACTTTGTCAAGGAGCCAGGAGAAAACCAGATACAAGGGATCTGGATTTCTCAAAGTGCACTTGTTAGTTTTAACGTAATACTTTAAACAGTTGTGAGGACTTCGCTAGGCTACGAGCCGTTTTTGCTCAGTCACTGCTACCTTTTGCCCACAGTACCCCAGGTAGACTTTACTCGATTAGTAGATACAGAATAGTATTGAAGCTTTCCTTATGTATGATATTGTTTATGCACTATTGATTTCATGTGTTGCACGCTTGGCTACTTTAGTGATTAGTGGCCCACGAGCACAATCCGAGTAGGCTATTGCCGTTGCATTTGCGGGGTACTTCTTTTTAATGTTTGCCATTTACTATTGCATATTCTTTTAATTGTTCTTATGCCAATTTAAACCTTTAATAGTATTTAATTGCCAGTGTTTTTGCTTATTGAATTACTGTTCAAAATCCGATACGTACTTCTTACGAGCATCCGAGAAGCATCTAACTTTTTCAGAAGATTCCTTGCTCGATGCTTAAGGACTATTAATTAACGTAACGTATGTTACGGCTGGATCGGCAATACATATTCGGGATTCTTGATCGTAGGACAGAAATGGCTTATGTGACAACGACACGCTCGATTCCAGTCCCAAATACTATATGCTCCAGACAACAAAAGCACCAACGCCCTACAGAGTTATCGTCTATGGTAACGAGGTACCTTAACTCGGCGAAAGTGTACAACAGGGGTAGGCTATGAGGCTAAACTCCCTCAGACATTTATAGGTTACGTTATGACTAAAGAAATGCAATACTCAAGAAACTACGTTAATATTAAGCCTCTAATAATGTAGAATAGAAGCAGGCTAAAGGTATGACAGTGAAATGCTAAATGACAAATGTACACGCCTACTTGAAAGCGCGTGCACTAGAATAACTGTCCCCTACTAACATGCACTAGCATGTAGCATACAAGATGTTCATGATCCAGTAGATACCTAATAATACACATGGAAGGAACATAAATAGTAGTCACTTATTATAAGAATGAATCTATACTTGGAATAACTAAAAGGTTGCAGGCAACAGTACTGCGCCGGTAGCCTACTACCGCATAGGCTACTTCGCTTCTCTCACTCTGTCTCCCCTCTGAGTCCGTATGCGCCCTACGCAACGGAACTCCGGACACAGCAGCAAAACGACAGTGCAGTTAATTGATACATG
>JBAKBP010019847.1:0-43821 GCA_037953745.1 Lithodes maja
GTATTCCCCGCCCACTGTTCCGCGGAAATGACACAGTCCCAGCTATCCTCCTCAGCAGCATGACTGTCCCCACCTCCTTCTCCACCCTGGCCGCTGCAGGCCAGCACAGGGACAGTGAGAGGCTCTGAGGGGCGTCTCACATACTCTTTCATGAGGTTAACATGACATAACTGATGTTTTTTTCTACGGTCAGGTGTTGCAACGAGATAATCAAGGTCGGACAGTTTCTTAGCCACCACATACGGCCCAATAAACTTGGCAGAAAGGGGGTGTCCAGGCAAAGGTAAAAGCAACATTACCTCCTGACCCACCGAAAACTCCCGAAGCTTCACCTTGGCGTCATACTGGTGCTTCATGACCGCCTGTGCATTAACCAAGTTATTACCTGCCGCTGCCATGCAACCTATAAGTCTCTCCCGGCTCTCAAGGATATATTTAAGTACAGACCCCGGCTTCTCTTCGCCCTCCCAGATCTCTTTCACCATACTTAAAGGTCCTCTCACATTATGGCCAAAGACTAGTTGATTTGGACTGAACCCCAGGCTCTCTCCTGGGACTTCACGTGCAGCGAACAGAACATACGGCAGACCCAAATCCCAATCAGTGTCATGTTCTGCACAGTAACAGCGTAGCATACTCTTCAGGGTCGAGTGCCACCGCTCCAAGACTCCCTGACTCTCGGGATGGTAGGCTGACGACACTACAGAACATATACCGTGCAACTGAAGGGTTTGCTTGAACAATTTGGATGTAAAATTGCTCCCCTGGTCTGACTGCACCTCACGTGGAAATCCATAACGGGAACAGAATAATAATAAGTTTTTAACAACTGCCTTTGCCGAGCCGTTTCTCATGGGGTATGCGTCCGGGTATCTCGTAGCCACATCCATGATTGTCAACAGGAATTTATTGCCACTACTAGTAGGCGGGAAAGGGCCAACCAAATCTACTACAACTTTGCTGAACGGAGGCCCGGTGACAGGTATGGGAAACAAAGGTGCCTTCGGGATGGTCTGGTTAGGCTTCCCCGTTGTCTGGCAGGTCGCACACCCAGCCACCCATGCACAGACATCAGCCTTGACCCCAGGCCACCAGAAAAACCTGCCCAATGCCGCCAATGTTTTTGTTACCCCCAAATGACCCGCCACCGGCACATCATGCGCCAGACACAATAAGGACTCTCTATACTTATTTGGAACAACCACCTGGTCTACTACCCTCGCACCGCCCTCCCACTTCGATTTGGGGTCTAGAAATCTGCGGTACAATATCCTGTTGAGCCTAAAGAAATCTCCCGGCTTCGCATCCCCATCTTCCTCCAACTCTATGGCACCATTGCTATAACGAGCTAGGCTAGCGTCTTGCAGCTGCTGCTCACTAATGTCCCTGGGCGTCAATGCATCAAGATGGTTTTGTAATAAGACATTACCCCGGCTAGTAGGCTCTACTGCCTTAGTGGCTCTCGCTACAGCTCTTGCCTCACGCGAAGTCTTACCCAACTCTGCCTTGTTACACCCCATATCTGGGCCAGAGTCAACTCCCGTGTTTATTATAGTCCAAGTACCGAATCACCGAGAAGTGCAGCAGAATCAATGTCCTTTTCCTGCCCTTAGCAACCTTCTCCTGATCCTTCCTCCACTGTCCCCGAGGTGAGTGCTAGGCTGTGCAGGAGCCGCAGAGCGAGATCGGGTTACCACACAGGCCCATCTCATCCTGTTGGCACCTCCAACCCATTCCCGATTCTCACCATCCACGTCGGCCGCCCTCTCGGCAACGACTAAGGGTGGAGTCCCGGAAGTGGGCACCGCAAAGTCGTTGCCGAGAAGAGGTCGACGCCTCAACTGGCAAACACTCAACGATCCCTACATCCAGCTCCCTGCACACCTCTCCACTCTCAACTCCAACCTCACAGTGGTATGACCTCGTAGCATTTATACCCTGCACCACAACAACTCTGGCCGCATTTATCGGTTTCCCTGTGAAGTTCCTCAACAAAGTTTGCGAAGCCCCCGTATCCCTCAGCAAGTCAACCCTCCGTAGTTCACTCCCCCAGCTCACAACACCGTGCCCCCGATGGCTACAGAAAGTGTCCCGGACAGGTGTCGAGCCTTCCGTACGCTTCTTTACCGCGTGTGCCTCAGCTGCTGAACAACCTACCCCGGGCAGTTGCTGCAGCCTTCAGAGACACACCGATACTGTGAACCAATGACACCGCTTAGCGGGAGTGTTACTAGGGCACTCACGTGAATAATGGCCTAGCTTCTGACATTTGTAACATTTTCACATCCCCAATGGGCTTCTTCCTTGTGCGGGCGAAGAAGGGGCCTGACCTTTAGTAAACGGGAGAGGCTTGTGTTTGTAGGTGTTATTAGGTGCAATGCATTTAGTGTGGTTATGTGTGTCATAGGATTTGTTATTATCGAAAACTCTGGTGGGTGGGGTATAGCGCCCCTTCTGCCCTGACTCAGCCCTCTGAGCGGCACCGCAACCACGAATCAATGATAATCTGAGGTCTGCCATCTTGGCAGCCTCCTCTACTGTCTTGGGACATTTTTCCTTAATGTTCAGCGTTAGATCGGTTCCAGTACATTGGTAAAACTGTTCCAGATAGAAAAGTTGCTTAATTTCCTCAGCCGACTCTGCGTGCTCGGACCGAAACCAGTTATTACCTGCATCTGTTAAGTCCCGTGCGTGCTCCATAAAACTGACGTCGCTCTTCTTATTCACGCCACGGAACTTCAATCTATAAGTTTCGGGTTGCAGTTCGTAGGCCCGGAGCACAGCCTCCTTCACCAGTCCATACACTACACTCTCGTCCAGTGACAGTGCATCGTAGGCTTTCAACCCCTTACCCACTAGACGTGATGAAACTAATGCTGCCCATTTAACCTCCGGCCAGTCATACTCACGACACTTCTTTTCGAAACGAGCAAAAAACTCAGTCACTGCTGTCTCATCAAATGCGGGTACTAACTTAATTAAATGCGAAAGTGAGTCTGTAACCCGGTGCCCACCACCGAGATGACGCCCCGTGGTCTCTACTCTAGACTTCTCGACATCCATTTCAGCCTGGTACCTGGTTGCATCCTGATTGGCTTGGATTCTAGCAACCTCTATGCGTTCTATACTAGCCTGTTGTATCTGAGTCTCCTGCAGCTTAAACTTAGCTAGTTCTAGCTGAAATAACATCTCAGGAGACAGGCCTGGGGGGGGAGAGCACAAAATGGGGGATCCACACCGAGACGTGTTTACGGGTAAGCCAGCTTGCCCTTGAGAACCCTCCTGCTGCATCGTGCTAAGACTCGCTGGCTGAGGGCCCAGCTCAGGGGTAGAGTGGAATGGAGGCTTGGAGGGAACCCCCCAAGACCCCACTCCACCCACCGCCCCATCGCCATCACCCAACAAACATGCCACCAAATTCTTCTTGGGCCAACTGTCAGGACAGTCCCGCCCCAAAACCGTGGCTAAACAGCGAAGACCGTAACAATCAATAGCCTGCAGGCGCTGTTCGGTCAAAGGTGTCTGCAAAAATGCCCGGGCATCCCTCTCTCCACTTATAACACTCCCCTCCCCAAACATCTGTTGTACTTGCTGGTTACTAGGCTGTACCGTGTTATCCTCCCCCGTAAATGATGAGTCATTAGACATAGTGCTGGTTATACAATTGCTGTTCATAAAAAAAAAGAAGTGCTTATTACTAATTGCAGTCTCGACTCACAAAATGTTAAAGATGCTTGAATGACTCTACTCTAGACACCCCCAACGAAACAATCTGCAAGTCCACCAATACAATAATGACACAATAAAAATTCCTCCAATATGCAAGAAAATTCTAGCCAGCTCTACTAGGTAGCATAGAATAGTTCTCCAAAAAACATGTGATAGGATACTACTGAATCTTGTGCAAGGTCGCCATTTTGTTACGGCTGGATCGGCAATACATATTCGGGATTCTTGATCGTAGGACAGAAATGGCTTATGTGACAACGACACGCTCGATTCCAGTCCCAAATACTATATGCTCCAGACAACAAAAGCACCAACGCCCTACAGAGTTATCGTCTATGGTAACGAGGTACCTTAACTCGGCGAAAGTGTACAACAGGGGTAGGCTATGAGGCTAAACTCCCTCAGACATTTATAGGTTACGTTATTACTAAAGAAATGCAATACTCAAGAAACTACGTTAATATTAAGCCTCTAATAATGTAGAATAGAAGCAGGCTAAAGGTATGACAGTGAAATGCTAAATGACAAATGTACACGCCTACTTGAAAGCGCGTGCACTAGAATAACTGTCCCCCTACTAACATGCACTAGCATGTAGCATACAAGATGTTCATGATCCAGTAGATACCTAATAATACACATGGAAGGAACATAAATAGTAGTCACTTATTGTAATAATGAATCTATACTTGGAATAACTAAAAGGTTGCAGGCAACAGTACTGCGCCGGTAGCCTACTACCGCATAGGCTACTTCGCTTCTCTCACTCTGTCTCCCCTCTGAGTCCGTATGCGCCCTACGCAACGGAACTCCGGACACAGCAGCAAAACGACAGTGCAGTTAATTGATACATGAAAGTATTAATAGTGTTGTCTTGTGTGTGAGTAATGTGTATTGTAAAGTGTTACATACATAAACTTAAAGAGAGCTGCAATGCATAGTAAAATAAAGATACAACCCACTCATCATCCCCATGTGTTCTAGCTAGCAGGCCAAGTCACAGGAACAACGAGTCCCAGCACCGAAAGCGAGAACCCAGGAAAAGACTGCAGAGAACACAAGGACAGATAAATTACGTTACTCTACTATACCGGCACTACGAGCGAGCTGTAGTCTCTGGTACTGCACTCGCTCCTGGCTCGGTAGGCAAATCAAGGCTAAGTCCTCGCCCCTCTACAGACAACTCCTGGGCATGGTCGGGCTCTTACACATGGCACTAGTCTAGTCACAAATTGGATGATGAGCTGGGCATATAACTCGTGAACATGTAGAACGTTCACCAACTATCCTCATCAAGAAGATCGCTGTTCACATTAACCCCTTAAATCTAATACATGTAAATATATGCTTGTCCTAAGAGTAATACGAGAGGTGAGTGCTGAAACTCCTTTAGGACCTCAAGGGAAGGGTATGCATTTAAATAGAGAGAAGAATGAAATGAGAGTAATGTCGTCAGAGAGAAAGAGTGCAACCGTGAGAAATTGGGAGAGAGGGCAAGGGATGTTAGAATCTCAAAGGTTCTAGGCAACCTGGTCATAGAGCACACAGCGAGCCTCCAGGCAATGTGCTGTACGACAACATGGGCAGCCCAGGCAGCATAGGCAGGCGGCAATGTACTACCAACCCTGTCGCACCTAGCTATAAGCGCAGGGCTGCCAACCGGTCCATACGTCTGGCAACCACCCCCCCCGGCAGCGTGGCGCACCGCTACCCTCTCGCTCTGAAGTCTAACTCACTCTCTCTCTCTGAATTCCTATCATCTCATCTATCAACTTCTCTATTGATACTACATATTAAATGGAAGGTCTCGACATGGCTTAAAACAAAACCCACCACTGGTTAGCAAATGACGAGACCTTTGCAGAGATACAAAGAACATAGTTATACGTTGTCACACTCAATATAAGCAGCCAGCATGGTACAGCGTGGTACCGTGGTGGTACAGTGGAGTACCAAGGAGTACAATCAGGTTACGTTGCCACGCACTGGGTGCGTCACATTATACTGTCGATCTTTTCTCTCCTTTGGGCTCCTCCGACCATAAACTTATCTCTGTCACCTGTCCTATCTTTCCGGTACGCCCACCCGATCCTCCCAGCAGGTGGCGCTGCTGACTGGGAGGCTCTTTGGCAGTACTTCTTTGATTTTCCATGGAATTACTTTTGCTTCCGTGGCAGGGGACCCTTGAAGAGTGCTGAACGCATTACCAAGGTAATCTTCTCGGGCAAGGAAGCATACATTCCATTTTCTTTCTCTCAGTCTAATGCAAACAAATCTTGGTTTACTTACGCTTGTTCTACTGCTGTCCACAACAAGGAGGAAGCATTCAAACTGTACCAACGCATTAAAATTCAAGAATCTCATTCTTCCTATGTTTCTGTCAGGAATCAAGCGAAATCTGTTCTTCGACTAGTCGTGAAATCCTATTCATGACTGCCCCAGTCATCCTTCAACAAATAGAATTACATAGCAAGTAATTAATTGGGCTTAAAGTGAATATACTGTACTTACAATTAACGCAATTTTACCTCTTTCGCCGGAAACACAAGGACTCCTAACTGTAAAGAAGCAAATAAGCACTTAATGTAATATGTTAAGGTAATAGTTTTTATTGTTCAGTTAATTGCAATATATTGATTAGTTATTTTCGGACTAGTAAATCCTTGGAAAACTTACTTGTGGTTTTGTTATTATCATGCCGCGTAACGCCAAACTCTAAGCTATTATTATTATTTACCTACTGGCCAGGGGCAAATTAAAACAATACTTAGGCAGCGAACGTTGTGAAGTTCTCGGGTCGACCATTATGTCAAGGCTTTATAGCCGTTGTAATCAGGGCCGATCCAGTAGCTACTTATAATCACTCGTGATAATATTTTCCACTATATGTAATTTCAATTTATGATCGCTAGGAACTAAATTGTCTGCCCTCTTCGATTTTTATACAAGTCGTTAAGGTATGTGTTGTCACTACGGTGGTCTAAATCCAACTGGCGTTTTACTTTTTAGCCTGTGATATTATTGATATGGATATTGGCGTGTGAATACCGAACTCGTTCCCGCGGTTTCACGTACAAAACGAACAACTATTTAGTGTGCATTCAGAACCGAACCCGTTCCCGCAGTTTCACGTAAATAATCGAACAACGGTTTGTGTTCATTAAGAATTCTTAATATTAGATATTTGTTTATAAATGGTTTAGAGTTTATTGTATTATTATTAATCCTTAACTGGCGGCGCGCGACCTATGTCGAGTGAAATAAATTTGAACTATGTGGCGGTGCACGACATCTGTCGACGCCATTTTCAGCATGTAATGTTGCTGAGAGAGAGAGAGCTGAGCGGTGGGACGAGCGTAGCAACCCTATGACCGCTCCCTACCACCGCGGTGGACATACTGAACTGTGTTCTACTTTCCTCCCCCCTTTCTAACTCGCTACACAGGGAATTATGTAAGGAAATTACCTTATTTCAGGGTTTTTGCACTCGTGTTGCACGATCGTTGCAAGAGAACCAGTGGTCGTACAAGGATGGTTTGGGTGTCATTGGAAAGCTCTGTTTATGCCCTTTCAGGGATAGATACTTGTTTTACACTCTGGGTCTTATTTAGGCATGAAAATGATCACGTAAACAACCCTATTTAGGGTAAAAAAAAAACGCTGTGCGGTACGGTCAAATAGACCGCCTAGGCCTCCAATAAGGTGTTAAATACAAATTTATACCCCGTATTATTTGCAAATAAACTAGACACGTATTTACAAAATAATGAAAATATGCTATACCCAAACGAATCATTGTAACATATTCCAAAAGCTTTCAAGGGTTAAAGATTCGTTGGAACAATGACGAAAATGTAACATATTCCAAAACCTTTCAAGGTTTAAAGATTTGTTTGAACAATGAAGCAATCTATCTATCTATTTATTGCCTGACGCCGTGATCCCCGAAGGGGTGGCCACGAACGAACCGGCCAAGCAATACTTTGTTAAATTTCTACTCCTGTGGGAAAACATTTCCCACATCCTGGGGGACAAGGAGTCAAGATACATCCTTTATAATCCTAGTCTAAGAAGAGTGGTTGTATTTTTATATGTACAATACCTAATCCTCCACTCAATAGGTATCTATCCTTATTCTTAGATATCATTGTTCTGCTGTATAATCCACCTTTTACGAACTTCCGTTGCAGCTGCCCGCTTAGGTGTTTCACCACTGGACTGTTCTTGTTGAGATACAGTTGATATCTCTAGAGGTATCAGTTTGTCTAATGTTCTAACTGATTAATTTCCTTTTGATTGAACCTTTACAACTCTAAGTGTGCCATTACCATCTGGATGTATGGAAGTTATCCTTCCTATTGGCCAATTAGACCTGGGAGAATCACAGTCTATCAACACTGTCTCCCGGCTTTAACAGATGTGTCGAGCTAGTATCTTTCATACCATAGTGATTGTTCTCTCAGAGTTGTTAGATAATCATCATGCCAGATCCTATTCCATTGGCTAAGTAATTTATTGAGGTGGTTAAATATAGAAGTCAAGTTTTCATTAGTAATACTTCTTAGTTTTTGTAGAAAGTCTGGGTCCTTTATTTGCTCCCTATTTATAACTGGTGGGATTGGTTCCAGAAGAGTTCCCTGAAGCAAATGGTTAGGTGATAGAGCCTCTGGTTCATCAATATTTTCGTGCAGGTAGGTCAATGGCCGGTTGTTTATTCTTGCCTCTATTTCCACAAGTAATGTCCTTAATTCATCGACAGTAACCCGTTTATTATGGAGAACTTTTCTCATGCATCTCTTGACCACACCAACCATCCGTTCATAGAACCCACCAAACCATGGAGCTTTGGGCGGAATAAATTTCCATTCGCATATGCATGAAGTGAAAAATTGCTGGACTTCTGGCAACTGGAAGAAATCTTTCAGTAGAACTTCACTTGCCCTAAAGTTGGTTCCATTATCAAATATTATAATCTGAGGGCATGACCGTCTCCCAGATAATCTTCTAAAAGCTCAAAGGAAGGTATCTGCAGATAAGTCTGTTGCTAGCTCAAGATGCACTGCTCTAGTCGTAGCGCAGGTAAACAGGCAAATGTACACTTTTGTTGATTCTTGTCCTTCAGCATTGGGATTTTTTAAAGTGATTTCACCAGAATAATCAACCCCAACTACTTGGAAGGGTCTGCTTTCTTGGACTCTTTCCTCAGGTAATGATGGAGGTCCTGGATACTGACAAGTTCTAGCATCGTATCTTTTACAAATGGTGCAATTCCGAATACATGATTTTATGATCTGGCGTGTCTTGGGAATCCAAAAACCTTTTCTTACAGTTACCAGGGTATCAGCTACACCTCCATGTAAAGAAGTATAGTGTGAGTCAAATATCACCAGCTTAGTAAACCAATGTTGTTTAGGTAATAATACTGGATGTTTGGCTCCGTATTGCAGTGAGGAGTCTTGTATTCTTCCTAGGCATCTAATTAAGCCGTTTATATCGAGAAATAACCCCAAGTCTTTGATAAGTTTGTTTGGTCTGAGTGTCTTTGTAGACGTCTCAGCCACTGGATCGAGTATCTTTGTAGATGACTCGTGAAGTATAGGAAGTGTCTTTGTAGACGCCTCCTTAGTTTTGATCTTAGGGTCATTCTTTGTTAAACTTTGTATTATTTTGATCTCCTCACAGTAACACTCACATTGCACCTGTGGGATTCAGTATACAATGGGAGATTTTATCTGAAACTTATCGTTCCATCCTTTCTTGCTGAATATGTTCCTTATGAACTTGAACACATTCTCAGTAACCCTTATCAGTTTACCAAGTGATGAGTATCTTGTTATATCGCTTAGCTTTGTTGGTGGATTGTTGGGTTTAGCTTGACACTCTGGTGTAGTACCAATGGTCGAGATGATACACAACTTTTGTTGAGGCCATTGGGATTCATTCTTAAGCCATTCAGGACCTTGGAACCATAAGGTGTCTCCTGTTAGTTGAGTTATTTTACAACCTCTGCTCAAAAGATCTGCAGGGTTTGATTTGGTGTCAACATGCATGAATGAATAATCTCTCCGCATTTCCCTTATTTTTGCTACCCTGTTCTTCACATAAGGTAGTTTTGAGCTATCGTTCTTAATCCACTGTAAGGCTGCGTCATTATCTGACCATATGTATTTTCTTGCAATGGGTAAGACTTAGTGATCCAGTGTGTCATGGATATGTTTGGCAAGTTTAGTGCCTAACCACAATGCTGTTAGCTCAAGTTGTGGAATTGTTCTGGAGTTGGCTGGAGCTACTTTTGCTTTACTTGTTAAGAGATGGGACTTTGTTTCTGACACAAGATATGCAGAGGCTCCATAGGCCTTTGCCGAGGCATCACAGAAAACATGTAATGTGCAGACTTCGGTATCAATGACAGCTCTTGGTACTTCATAATCAGTCAACTGCTGCATCTCATTCTCCAAAGTCATCCAACGCTCAAGGAAACTATCTGGTAAAGAACAATCCCAGTCTACCTTCAACTTCCATGTTTCTTGTAGCAACAGTTTCCCCTTTATTGTGATGGGAGAGAACATGCCTAGTGGATCAAATAATTTACTCACTTTACTTAGTAACTTGCGTTTGGAAAGGGTTTCGGAGTTGGTGTTTGTGGATATTTGACTTGCTTCAGTTTTAATGCATCTTCTTCAGTATTCCATTGAAGTCCAAGTATTGGCGTCATCTTTGGAGCTTCATAGTCAGGGAAGTCTTTATTTATCAGTTCATGAAGTCAAGGGCTGTTTGTTGACCACTGTCTAAGTGGCATATTGGCTTTATTCAACTCCCAATTGGCTTCATTGTAGACCGTAAGCAATTCATCCTCTTGGTTGATCGTTCCCTGAAAATTATCCACATAAAAATGGTTCACCAGTTCATCCTTGATAGAACTTGTGGAATTTCTAATATGGTGATCAATAGTAGCCTGTAGCAAAAAGGGAGAGCTGGTAGCTCCAAACAGAACTGATATAAATCGGTAGGTTTTCACAGGACTTGTTTCTAAGTTATGTATATTAGCCGGCCATACAAACCTGGTGTAATCTCTGTCTTCCTCTTGAAGGCCAATTCTTAAGAAGGCCTTTAAGATATCTGCTGCGAAAGCATATTTTCCAGTTCTGAAGCGTAGCAATACGTCTCCAAGTTTCTTGGTCAAGCTTGGGCCAGTCATTAAACAGTCATTTAAAGATGAAGTCTGTGAGTTAGCCTTAGAACTGCAGTTAAACACAATACGAAGTGGTGTGGTTAGTGAGTCTTTCTGCACCCCATGGTGTGGTAGATAATGTGTCCTATCAGTCAGATGGGCTTCAGGCACCTCCTCTATAAATCCAGACTGTAGTTGCTCATCAAGAATTTGTTGATAGTGCTCAATTTGACCCTTCCTTTTAAGATCTTTGGAGTACATTTGGCCAACTGCTCTTGCATAATTGTTCGGGAGGTCTGGTTTGTTAACCTTCCTAGGCAGTTTGACCCAATATTGTCCAGCTTCATAATGAACTGTGTCTAACTACTCTTGGTATGATTTGGTGTCCTCTGGAAGTGGTTTTGTCGCATATATTCCTATGACATCCAAGTCCCATAACTTATGTACAGGCGGGTTTTGTTCAAAGTGAGTCTCTGTATCCATTAAAGGATCAAGCTCCTCTGTTATCCTCATCACAAGTACACACTCTGGAGAGACAGCTTGGTGTGCATGATTTTCTTGTATCACTGCACAGTAGTTATTTGGGATTTTATCAGTAATTATATAACCAGAGGGTGATTTCAGAAGGTGAAGTCCATCAAACACTGTGACCTGTAGGGATATAAAGTCATAGTAATGGTCGTTCCCAATGAGTATGTCAATTAGACCAACCGTATCATTCTTTATCACTGGATCTGCTAGAGGCATGCCTGTACTTAATAAATGTTGTGTGGCACTAGTCAATCCTGCTGCCACGATGGACTTTGGTAATTCTTTGACAACCACTGCAGTAATTATTTTAATGCAGTTTCCCATCTTTACTACAGGTCTGACTATGCCAAACTCTTGATTACAAGGTTGACCCATGAATCCAGTCACTGTCAGTCTAACATTCTCCTTTATGGGTAATCCAGTTTGTTGGACTAGTTCTTCAGTTATGAAAGTTTTTTGTGATCCACTATCGAAAAACATTCTTACATCCTTCACATCATTCTCTAGTTTTACTTGAGCCAAACCTGTTGCTAGAGCTGCTCCAGTGGATCTACTTGTAGTTGATTTTGTGTTGGTATTGATATGTCCCACATTCGTTGGTGAAGAACTACTGGTTGTGGTCTCCCTTTCGTCTGTGTTGGATGGTTTATTACTCTGATAGTTCGCCTTGGTACTTGTTCGATTGTCGTAGGTTTTGCAGAGCGTTGTGTGATGATTTCCGAGTTTGCATTTTCTACAAATCTGAAATTTTACTTGACAGGTCTTAGTTTGATGAGCACCCATACATTTTGTGCATAGTTTTATTTATTTTAATCTTTGCATTCGCTCGTTTCCAGTTGAGTACTTGGAGCAGTGTGATTCCCTTATATGGTAACCCACACAATCTACACTTATTCTCTGAAAACGGTTTCTTCATCTTGACGTTCCTTTCTGTGGTGAAATAGGATTCAACACTCCGATCCTTTGACTAATCAGGAGAGTTGTTAGGAGTTTCTTGTTTTGAATTCTTGGATGGCTTTTGATGTACTTCTAGGTCCATATGAGATATTAAATCCCTCAGTCCATCATTTAGTTGCTCTAGTGTGAAAAAGTTTACTTCATATTTAAAATATAGCTGTCTTATGGTGGTATTTGATAACTTGTGTTGGAAATGTGAAGCGATTATCCATTCACAACAACTGAAATTCTGCTTGTTTTTTCAGGCTCATTGTTAAGTTCAGCATGGCAACTCTAAATGTCTACAGATTCTCCCTATTGTGCTTGGGATTTTCCAAGTTTATTATTTTCTGAAGTAAGCAGTGTTTGATCTTCTCTTCATCCCCGTAAGTGTCCTTCAAAGTGTCTAAAGCATTTTGATAGTTGGCAGAGGTAGAGTTATATCCCTTGACAAGATCAAGTGCCTTTCCTATCAGTTGAGATTTGAGGTATTGTAGTTTAGTCACTGGCTTCAGGTCTGGTCGGCTTCCATTCTGAGCTAAGAATTGATCCATAAAGGATTCATATTCAGTGAGCTCTCCTTCAAAGGTGGGAAGTTGAATGCTTGGTAGTTTAGGCATCACTGTACTCGTAGAACCTGACGACCTGGTTTGTTGCTGTGAAGGGGATGGATTAGCCAGCGCTTTTAATTTTGCACATTGGTGTTCATACAAACTGAACAAGGGGTACTGGTCATCTTGTAAGTTATCCAGTTCTTCCTCTTTGCACTCGCATTCTAATAGAGCTAATTCCAGTTTATTGTAAGCCTCATTATAATTCTTCTACTTAGCTTCCAGGATGTTTAGGATAGCTGGTACTTCCGATGGATTGGGGCTTGTATGCTCTAGTAAACTGTTCGCTTCATTGTTCGCTCTAGTGAGATGCCCTTTGTAGGCTCTCAATGTCCGTTGTAATTTGTCAACTTCCATCTTTACCTAGAGTTGGTTTTCTGTATGTAATATTTGATGGTGTTTTTGAACTTTCCTTTTAAATGTTCCTTTGATTCACTATCAAAATGAATACCGTCCGTGACTCCTATTTGGAATGGTTTAGTACCCACGCTGATAAATTGAACATATGATTTGTATTTTAATTTTCGTTTTAACCTGTTGTTGATACTACTTGCTATTTTGTTGTACTTACTGCTTGTTACATTGAACCTATTACCCGGAGGTGGATTATGGTGCTCAATTAACGCAAAGGCAATATGAGAGTTACTGTTACTATGAATGTACTCTATTAGATTTATGATATTTTGCATAATCTCTAATGGTATACACTCATCATTAATATCATTACCACCGATGAACAAAATCGTCAGATCAGGGGACCAACTTAATGTACATCGTATCGAGAGGGATTTCTCAAAATTACGAACTTTGGCGCCTGGTGCTCTCAATATTTTAATATCTACCCCTTCAACTGAACCTACAGAATGCGGAACAAGACTATGGCCAACGATTGCCAGCAAGAATGTAGTTACCAGGTGTATTGCAAGTCTTGTTTAAACTACGCGGACGCTCACCATCATGTTCCCGTCTATTTTGACTGCTTTTGGATACAAATATACATTACCCTAACCAAACAACCTAACCTAACCTAACCTAGTATTATAGATTTATAAGTATTTATTTTATTATAAGTATTTATAGATGATTTATGTTGTATGTCGGTAGTGGTACACCCGGTAACTACATCCATCCCCGATGGCCACCCGTTGTTTACTCATGTCAATTCTTTTAAACATGAAGAAATTCTATGCGACCGTTTCTTTTAATATAATATATTTATGACTTAACGTTACACTATGTTAGAGGTAATTACTAGATCCGGTTAGAAGGACCATGTCGTGAAATCCTATTCATGACTGCCCCAGTCATCCTTCAACAAATAGAATTACACAGCAAGTAATTAATTGGGCTTAACGTGAATATACTGTACTTACAATTAACGCAATTTTACCTCTTTCGCCGGAAACACAAGGACTCCTAACTGTAAAGAAGCAAATAAGCACTTAATGTAATATGTTTAGGTAATAGTTTTTATTGTTCAGTTAATTGCAATATATTGATTAGTAATATTCGGACTAGTAAATCCTCGGAAAACTTACTTGTGGTTTTGTTATTATCATGCCGTGTAACGCCAAACTCTAAGCTATTATTATTATTTACCTACTGGCCAGGGGCAACATAAAAACAATACTTAGGCAGCGAACGTTGTGAAGTTCTCGGATCGACCATAATTATGTCAAGGCTTTTTAGCCGTTGTAATCAGGGCCAATCCAGTAACTACTTATAATCACTCGTGATAATAGTTTCCACTATAAGTAATTTCAATTTATGATCGATAGGAACTAAATTGTCTGCCCTCTTCGATTTTTATACAAGTCATTAAGGTATGTGTTATCACTACGGTGGTCTAAATCCAACTGGCGTTTTACTTTTTAGCCTGTGATATTATTGACATGGATATTGGCGTGTGAATACCGAACTCGTTCCCGCGGTTCACGTACAAAACGAACAACTATTTAGTGTGCATTCAGAACCGAACCCGTTCCCGCAGTTTCACGTAAATAATCGAACAACGGTTTGTGTTCATTAAGATTTCTTAATATTAGATATTTGTTTATAAATGGTTTAGAGTTTATTGTATTATTATTAAATACAAATTTATACCCGTATTATTTGCAAATAAACTAGACACGTATTTACAAAATAATGAAAATATGCCATATCCATACGAATCATTGTCACATACCTGTATTCCAAAAGCTTTCAAGGGTTAAAGATTCGTTGGAACAATGACGAAAATGTAACGTATTCCAAAACCTTTCAAGGTTTAAAGATTTGTTTGAACAATGAAGCAATCTATCCATCCATTTATTGCCTGACGCCGTGATCCCCGAAGGTGTGGCCACGAACGAAGCGGCCAAGCAATACTTTGTTAAGATTTATACTCCTGTGGGAAAACATTTCCCACACCAAACATTCTTTCATCAATAAGAAATGCACTGAACTATCTAACTCTAGCTCTTCTCAAGCCTTCTGGCATCTAGCCAAAAAGCTCTCCAACAATTTTTCTTCTTAGTCTTTCTTTCCTCTTTTCCACTCTGAGAGCACTACCGTCACTTCTTCCTCTGACCAAACTGAACTCTTCGCTAACACTTTCGCTAAAGATGCCACTTTGGATGATTCCGGTGCTATTCCTCCCTCTCCAACTTATGCCTAACATCGTAATCTCTTCCAAGGATGTACTTTCCACCCTCTCTGGGCTTAATACTAAGAAGGCGTGTGATCCTGACAGTGTTCCTTCTGTTGTACTCAGGAACTGTGCTTCAGTGCTGACTCTCTGGCCAGGCAAACTCTTTTTATCTCTGTCTCTCCTCTAACGTCTTCCCTTCTTGCTGGAAGTTTGTTCTCATTCAACCTGTCCCAAAGAAGGGTGACCGTTCTCAACCCTCCAACTATCTTCAATTTGCTCTCATCTCTTGTATCTCTAAAGTTTTTCAAACTATTCTTACTTCCAAACTTGACTTCCAAACCTGAATAGGTATGCATCGTTTTCGCTGTTGGTTTAGGTACGCTAGGGTCGTTTCTGTCCAGTGACTTTAAAAATCCATTACACCGAAACTAAAAACCATTATTTCGATTTTGCTATTGCTAAGCTTACTTAAACTATCCCTTAAGACTATGTGAGGTTCTAATAAAAGAATATTAACCCTTGTCTACCGGGGCCCGACTTAAGGCGGTCAAGAGAACCAAGACCTAATTGGCGGGGCCCGACTTAAGTCCAATGCGATGTTGAGCACATAATTGGCTCTGAGAGAGAGTCCGAGTGGTGGGAGGAGCGCAGGAGGGCTCTGACCGTTCGGCACAGCTCCCGTACCATGACTGGTCCCTCCTCCACACTCATCTACATCCACTGCCTCCCTAGACAGGGAAATATGTAAGGAAATTACCGTATTTTAGGGTTTTTGTACTCGCATTCCAACATCGGTGCAAGACAACCCGTGGTCGTGCAAGGATGGTTCATGTGTCATTGGAAAGCTCAATTATCGCCCTTTCACGGATACATAATTGTATTGCGCTCTGGCTCTTGTTTATGCATGAAAAAGAGCATTGAATTAAGCTCGTTTTGGGTAAATCTGCCCGCTTGGCAGGTAGTAGATGTTACAAACGGCCCCGTCCGACGGGTATAAATTTGTAATGTTTTTTATTGACTTTAGTACAAAATTATTGCCTTGAAAAAATAAAATATAATTAAAAAATATAGAATCTATACTTAGAATAGGTTGAAGTCAATCCCGTCCTTAGCACTTGTAGGGTGATTCTGTGGGATACTGAGGTACGAATCACACCCTTGTAGGTAGCAACAGAGCAGAGCTAGAACGAAAATGGCAAGATGTTAATTTTTCGACGATAAATAATGATAACCAATTTTCTAAAATCCACCAAGGCTGTAAATATTGAGGGATTTTTATGTAATTAGCATGACTGTATCCCCATACTATATATAACATCCTAAACATAGAAAACCCCATATTATATAGGTATAAATAAGTATCAGGTAATTAAAGGTAAACAAAAACATAAAAAAGTAAATACAGGTAATTGCAGGTAATTAAACTATAAACAAGTAAGTACATTTAATTGTAGGAACGTTTCAGGTAAGTAAATGTAATTGCAAGGTAGGTAGCAATACAAATTTATCTGGTAAGTAAAGATAACACATATATAATAAATAGTAAGTACAGGTAACAGGTAATTGCAGGTAAGTAAATGTAATTGCAAGGTAGATATCAATCAAAAATGATCTGGTAAGTACAGGTAAACAAAATAACATAAAGTATGTACAGGTAAGTGTAGGTAAGTATCATGTAAGTAAATGTAATTGCAAGGTAGGTACAACAAAATAAGTACCTGGTAAGTAAAGGTAAAAATTTGGCAACACAGCATCAATCTGTTGGTTCACACATGTACACAATATATTTCCTTAAGTTACCACAAAGTATCATAAAGTTACTGCAATTACATAATCCTCTATATAATTAAATACAAAAGTTTTGAAACTAAAAAAAAGTCCCTTACCAAGTACGCTGGTCCCGGATTGGAGACCGAAAATGCTGGCCGAGCCCACTGGTAGGAAAGAGCGGGACAGACGTCTGCACCCTCCCACAGCACTAGGTAGACTGACTCCTGGACGAGAATGGTACCTCCTGGCTCAAACAAAGGTTGCGCAATATCTGATAACAGTTTTTGCGCATGGCATGGGGTCGTAAGCGACTCCTACGTGCCTATTCAGGGTTAAGCAGGGTAGTAATTGGTAGGGATCAACTGTCCATGATATGCTGACGGGTACAGTTTGCCACACAAGTCCTGTGAAATCGTATTTTGGCAAAGTCAGACACACCTCCCCAACCTCCCTCCACCTCTTAGGGGTACTTCACACAGTCAGGAATGCGAGCTAGAATCACTAGGAGTAATGATTCCTGGTGATTCCTGGGAATACACAGCGAATGTCTGCAATTCCCCGTGGACTCACCACACCGTAGGAACCAGTGGGAGTGTACCTGCGAATCACTGGGAGTCACTGGGAATCACCAGGAATCACCTGGATAAAACCAGGAATGAAGTGCATGCGAGTTATTGAAAATTTGAAAATTTCGGATTACTGTAATATACGAGTCGATAGGAGTATTATAGGAATCACTGGGAATTAGATAGGAGTCACTGGGAGTCACCGAGCATCACTGGGATTTGTTAGGAATGAGATGCGAGTATGCCAGGCATGGCCCCCACTGTGTTTGACCCTATAATTGATATTAGGAAGGGAAGAGGATGTGTAGATCAGATTTTTACCCTGAATTGTGTTGTGGAGAAATATTTGGAGAAGAAACAAAAGGTGTATGTTGCCTTTATGGATTTGGAGAAGGCCTATGACAGAGTGGATAGAGAAGGTTTGTGGAAACTAATTTGAATATACGGAGTAGAGGGCAAGTTGCTGAAAGCAGTGAAGAGCATGTATGAGGGTGCAATGGCGGCAGTATGTGTGGAGAGTGAGCAGAGCGAGTTCTTTGACCTGAATGTTGGTTTGATACAGGGGTGTGTGATGTCCCCGTGGTTGTTTACTGTATATATGGATGGAGTCATGAAAGAAATACTATCAAGAGCAGTGGATGTTCGTGTTTCGCTGAAAAGGGAGGGAATTGAGTGGAAGATACCTATACTGCTGTTTGCGGATGATACAGTTCTGATGAGTGATAATGAATGGGAGTTGCAGGGTCTGGTAAATGAGTTTGGAACAGTGTGCGAAAAATGGAATTTGAAGGTAAATGCGGGGAAGAGCAAGGTTATGGTCTTTGAAAGGGGTGAAGTCACAGGACCCTGGGGGTTAGGGAATAGAATATGCCCCACGTGCCTTCTGCGTGTCGTAAGAGGCGACTAAAGAGGTTGGGTCGGTGGGCTTGCGACCCCCACCCGGAAAAATATCTAAGCAAAGAAAAACGAACGAACAGCCTCGGATGCGGACGGAACCAACGTTGACGAACCACGACCGACTAAGGACATGCCTTCGGACATTCTGAGAATGGCTACGTGGAATGTTAGTGGCATGAATGATGGCACAAAAGAGAGAGAGGTTCTGGAAGTGTTAGTAAATGCCAGGCTGGATGTATGTGGAATGACAGAGACCAAATGGAAAGGTTCAGATGTAAGAGAGTGGGAGTGTGGAATGGGTGTGTGTGCTGGAGTGAGTGAAGGAACAGCGAGAGAAGGTGCATGTTTGTTTGTAAGTAGCAAATGGAAGGAATGTGTAAGAGAGTATGGGTCTGTGGGTTCAAGGATTGTGTGGGTGAGAATGAAAGTAGGAATACAAACGTGGGTGATTGTATGCGTGTATGCCCCGACAGAGGATATACTTGAAAGAAAGAAAGAGGAGTTCTGGATGAATGTGGAGGTGTGCCTGGAGAAGTTTGACAAGAACGAAAGAATATTTCTGATTGGGGATATGAATGGTAAGGTGGGTGATAAGAAAGTTGAGGGAGTGGTGGGAGGGTGGGGTGTACCATCAGAGGTGAATGGGAATGGTAGTGCACTTGTGGACGTATGTGTGGGGAGGAGGCTGTGGATAGCCAACACCTTCTTCCGACACAGAATGATCCACAGGTACACGTGGAAACGGATGTTGACGATGAAGGATAAGACAGTGGTGGAACGAAAGTCATCGATTGATTATGTATGTGTGGATGAACGAATGAAGAAATCTGTGATGGATGCTAGGGTGTATAGGGGTATTGGAGGGGGTCTGTATGATCATTATGTAGTGGTAGCTAAGGTTAGGATACAAAAGAAGTGGGTGAGGAGAGCTGGAGGGAGGCGAGAGGAGGGTGGAATGGTGAGGAGGGTGGAGAGGTTGCAGGAGGAGGAAGTCAGGGAGGAGTACAGGAGAGCAGTGGAAAGACGACTAGGTGGGTTCGACCTGGAAGTTATGGAGGAAGTGGAGGAGATGAGCAAGGTGTTTAAGGATGAGATCTGTGCAGCATGTGAGGAGGTGTGTGGAGTGAGGAGAAGAGGGAGGGGAGTGAAAGGTACAGCATGGTGGACAGAAGAGGTAAGAATAGCTGTGGAAGAAAAGAAGAAAGCATATAGAGAGTGGTTGGGTAGTAGAGGGAATGAAGATTCCGAGAGACAGAAACGAGCGAGGTACGTGGAGAATAAGAGGGTGGTGAAAAGAGTAGTGAAGGAAAGTAAGAGAAGAGTAGATGAGGAATTTGGAAGGAATCTGAGTGTAAAATGGAGGGAGAGTAAGAAACTGTTCTGGAAAGAAGTCAAGAAAGTTAGGGAAGGTAGCAAGGGAAACAGTAAGGGTGTGAAAGATAAGAATGGGAGAATGCTAGCCGAGAAGCAAGAGAGTGTCGAAAGATGGAGGGAGTACTTCAGTGAGTTGCTAAATGTAAGGAATGAAGAGCCAGCAAACATAGCTGGATATGGTATGGGAGGGAGAAGAAGAGAAGTAGTGGAGGAGGAGGTGGGGATCAGGAGGTCAGAAGTGTGGGAAGCCATGAAAAGAGTGAAGCTGGGGAAAGCACCAGGAACAGATGGAGTGTGTGGGGAAATGTTGAGGTATGGTGGTGAGATAGTGATAGAATGGGTATGGAAAATGTGCAAACTAGCATGGGAGAAGGGGAGTGCACCCGATGACTGGAAGACTGGCATAATAGTCCCCCTATATAATGGCAAAGGGGAAAGAGGAGTGTGTGGTAACCACCAAGGAATATGTCTTCTAAGCGTAGTAGGGAAGGTATACAGTAGGGTAGTGATTGAGAGAGTGAGAGTGAGAACGGAGAAATGGATAGGCGACGAGCAGGGAGGTTTTAGGAAGGGAAGAGGATGTGTAGATCAGATTTTTACCCTGAATTGTATTGTGGAGAAGTATCTGGAGAAGAAACAAAAGGTGTATGTTGCCTTTATGGACTTGGAGAATGCCTATGACAGAGTGGATAGAGAAGGTTTGTGGAAAGTACTAAGAATATACGGAGTAGAGGGCAAGTTGCTGAAAGCAGTGAAGAGCATGTATGAGGGTGCAAAGGCGGCAGTACGTGTGGAGAGTGAGCAGAGCGAGTTCTTTGACCTGAATGTTGGTTTGAAACAGGGGTGTGTGATGTCCCCGTGGTTGTTTACTGTATATATGGATGGAGTCATGAAAGAAATACTATCAAGAGCAGTGGATGTTGGTGTATCGCTGAAAAGGGAGGGAATTGAGTGGAAGCTACCTATACTGCTGTTTGCGGATGATACAGTTCTGATGAGTGATAATGAATGGGAGTTGCAGGGTCTGGTAAATGAGTTTGGAACAGTGTGCGAAAAACGGAATTTGAAGGTAAATACGGGGAAGAGCAAGGTTATGGTCTTCGAAAGGGGTGAAGTCACAGAGTGTGAGGTGAAGCTGAATGGTCAGTTGGTAACAAAGGCTCTAAAGTATCCCTAATAGACTCAAAAGTACGTCAAGAATGTGAGAGGGTTATCACACCTACTTTATAACCGTGAGGTAATATGAGCCGGATATTGAAAGAGAGGGATGAAAGGTGGGGTGGAATGTAGTAGGTGGAGTAAGGGAGGGTGGTTGGGGAGGTGTGTCCGACGCTGCCACATTACGATTTCACTGAAAAGGTGAAAACAGGACTTGTGCGGCAAACTGTACCTACCTGATACACTATTGGTAGTGAGTGCTGTATGTATTGGTAGTGAGTGCTGTATGTATTGGTAGTGAGTGCTGTATGTATTGGTAGTGAGTGCTGTATGTATTGGTAGTGAGTGCTGTATGTATTGGTAGTGAGTGCTGTATGTATTGGTAGTGAGTGCTGTATGTATTGGTAGTGAGTGCTGTATGTATTGGTAGTGAGTGCTGTATGTATTGGTAGTGAGTGCTGTATGTATTGGTAGTGAGTGCTGTATGTATTGGTAGTGAGTGCTGTATGTATTGGTAGTGAGTGCTGTATGTATTGGTAGTGAGTGTTGTATGTATTGGTAGTGAGTGCTGTATGTATTGGTAGTGTGCTGTATGTATTGGTAGTGAGTGCTGTATGTATTGGTAGTGAGTGCTGTATGTATTGGTAGTGAGTGCTGTATGTATTGGTAGTGAGTGTTGTATGTATTGGTAGTGAGTGCTGTATGTATTGGTAGTGAGTGCTGTATGTATTGGTAGTGAGTGCTGTATGTATTGGTAGTGAGTGCTGTATGTATTTTGTACCATTGTTAATATCTTTCCAAATTGCACATTTGTTTAATACAGAATTTCAATATTAAATGTAGTTTCTTTATTCATACATAATTTAGTCAAACTTACCAGAAAATTAATGACCTGGGAATATTGAATATTTCTTGGAAACACACTACATTCTGACACTATTATCACCTTTTCCAATTAATTAGGGAGATATTCATTCCCTCTTTATTTAGATTCATGTTCCCTACAGTATTTGTATTTCTGAGAAAAACAGCTGTTTTTATATACAGTAGGTGCATTTACTGTAAGAACCATGCATTTCTGATATTGTCTGGATGATAGACTTACTGTAAGTACTTTAATAGTTATATGTATCCAATTGTTACACACACACACACCAATATATATATATATATATATATATATATATATATATATATATATATATATATATATATATATATACCTTCTTTATAACGCACTTAATTGGTATGGAGGCTGTGATTATTTGTAGTTATTCTACTAGATTAAGTTAATTGGTTGATTATAGACTCTGGTAGACTCTGGATATTATGGTAGATGTTTCGCAGCGACCATCCTGCTACCATAAATATTATATTGTTGATACATGTTGTTAATGGGAAAATATATTCTTGTTATAGCCAACCAACATATATATTCTTGTTATAGCCAACCAACATATATATTCTGGAACAAATCTTGATATAAAAACTTTGAATAGAGGAGCAATCTTGATGTACAGGAAAGGTATGAATTAAAGGAATTATTTGTATATATAAGGGCAAAGGGGAAAGAGGAGTGTGTGGTAACCACCGAGGAATATGTCTTCTAAGCGTAGTAGGGAAGGTATACAGTAGGGTAGTGATTGAGAGAGTGAGAGTGAGAACGGAGAAATGGATAGGCGACGAGCAGGGAGGTTTTAGGAAGGGAAGAGGATGTGTAGATCAGATTTTTACCCTGAATTGTGTTGTGGAGAAGTATCTGGAGAAGAAACAAAAGGTGTATGTTGCCTTTATGGACTTGGAGAAGGCCTATGACAGAGTGGATAGAGAAGGTTTGTGGAAAGTACTTAGAATATACGGAGTAGAGGGCAAGTTGCTGAAAGCAGTGAAGAGCATGTATGAGGGTGCAAAGGCGGCAGTACGTGTGGAGAGTGAGCAGAGCGAGTTCTTTGACCTGAATGTTGGTTTGAAACAGGGGTGTGTGATGTCCCCGTGGTTGTTTACTGTATATATGGATGGAGTTATGAAAGAAATACTATCAAGAGCAGTGGATGTTGGTGTATCGCTGAATAGGGAGGGAATTGAGTGGAAGCTACCTATACTGCTGTTTGCGGATGATACAGTTCTGATGAGTGATAATGAATGGGAGTTGCAGGGTCTGGTAAATGAGTTTGGAACAGTGTGCGAAAAACGGAATTTGAAGGTAAATACGGGGAAGAGCAAGGTTATGGTCTTCGAAAGGGGTGAAGTCACAGAGTGTGAGGTGAAGCTGAACGGTCAGGCTATGGAGATCGTCAACTCTTTTAAGTATCTGGGCAGTGTGTTGAGTAAAGATGGGACTATGGATGAAGAGGTGCGGGAGAGGGTACAACAGGGGAAGAGGGTTGTAGGAACGCTAAAAGCAGTAACAAGAAATAGGGTGGTCAGTATGGAAGTGAAGAAGTCCTTGCATGACAGTGTGGTAATCCCGACACTGACTTACGGAAGCGAAGCATGGACGTTGGTTGAGAGACTCAGACCAAGAGTGAGAGCAGTGGAAATGAATTACTTAAGGAGTGCGTGCGGAGTTACATGGAGGGATAGACAGACTAATGAGGAAGTAAGAAGGAGGTGTGGTGTGGAGGTAGATGTGCTGGAAAGTGTGAAAAGGAACAACTTGAGATGGTTCGGCCATATGGAACGTATGGAAAGCGAGAGAATGACTAAGAGGGTGTACGAGAGCGAGGTGGAGGGACAGAGGGGGAGAGGTAGACCGAATATGAGGTGGAAGGATGGAGTGAGGAACTACATGAACGAAGGCGGTGCTGGTTGGGAGGAGGGGCGTCGACTGACTGGGGACAGAGGTGCATGGGGGCGGTTCGTTCGTGGCCACCCCTTCGGGGATCACGGCGTCGGGCAATAGATAGATAGAGATAGATTTGTATATATTTAGAGCGTATTGTCTGGGTATGTCTTTAGGGATAATATGTCTCTGTATGACTTCCTTAACACCCCAGAAGTTGGTGCTCAAGTGTCTTCTAACTCTCTCCACCCCAAACTTCAGTGACTGGGATGTGACGGAAAATACCATGGTTATTTCCGGCCAACGTGACCTAAGAATGCAAGGTGACCTAAGAATGCCGTATATATAGGGTGTTACCAGTTAGACGTTGGGAATACAAGAGCCGTTGATGACTTTCACATAACCTGGGCATAGGGTCGTACAGTTGCCTTCTAAATTGTATATAGGCCTACATTATTTCCTCCACTGCAAGTAAATTATTCAAAACTATAGGAGAGTAGTACTAATGTTTCTATGTATATCCCTACGTATAACGCGTAATATATCCTGATATATATATGTGTATATATATATATATATATATATTAGGGTGGTCCTTAACTATACATGATTTTTTTTTTTTTTTTAATGTTAAGCTCTCACCCTGCCAAAGTGTTCCATTGGTCCCAAATACACCCCAGCCAAAAAAGAAATGAAATCCATTAACATTTAGGGGTTTCCCAGGGGGGTCAAAGATTCCCCCCTTGTGCATAAATTATACCGGGCAATATACAGAAATGTACAATAAATGTCGGGAATCACTACAGCTAGCATTCCAGGTCCCCCCACGACAAGTTTGTGGGTATTAGCTGCTCTAAGGCAGGGGTATCATGGTCGCTAGCCACTCATTGTTGCCTGGTCGCTGTCAGGGTAGATTTCTTGGAGTCTGGAAACATCTTTCGGTGTTCTCCGACAATTTGAAGAAGGAACTGGAGTTGCTCTTCCCCTTTCGTTAGCAATCCGCTAAAGTCCTGGACGAGAGCCACTCCACGTTCGGCATGGTCATTGACGACCTTCAGTGCTCCGACGATGGCCTTTGCTGTCTTGAAGTCCTCAAGATCTTCCCAAGATGCTGGGTTTGCCTCCAAGAAACTTGTCGAAAGACCCAGGCGAGTGAAGAGGAGCAAGGAATTCATGGAGGCGAAGTCGTCCAGAGTCTTATTTCGGATTTCTTGCAGATCGACGACTGCTCTCTTGGGTGGATTTTCAAGCCCTTCTTCTTCGCTCATCTTCTGTACAATCCTTCTCTTCACATCAAGCGGCACGGTGGCATCAAAAACAGAGAGTCTGATCAGTTCCTCTGAGAGGTACCAAAGATGAGATGCCAGTTTCTTGCTGGCGGCCTTAGACACTTGGCTGTCACACTCTTCAAATGCAGTAAGTTGTTGCAATAGTGCCAAGTCAGAAGCAGGAGCTGAAACTCCATCTGTTGCAGTTGTCCATGCCTTCAGATAGAATTTGACGATGAACACAAGGACTCTTTCCAAGCCATGTGATTCTTTTTTTGACAATTTGAATTGGCCAGAGAACATCCACACTTTCAAAGAGTAGATTACTTTTGACATCCATCTTGCATGATGCATTGGTCCTGGAGACTTGAAAGATATTCCTCCTTCTGGAATACCACCCAAAAAAATGACACACAGCTCTAGAAATTCGCGGTAATCATCTCTGGGTTGCTTTTCTTGGAGCTGCTTCTTGGCAAACTTCAAGATATCGTCTCTGTCGGGTTCGAACAAAGCAAAGTTCGCCATTTTCTCTGCTGTTTGGTAAGATGACTGGTCCATTAACGACCACTTCTGACCAAATCTTTTGAAGAGGAGAACTACTGGACCGGAAGTTGACACCATGCAGGTGCTGAAGACAGCCCCCACAAGCAATTCCAAGACGTGGTGACGGCAAGCTAGGAATAGAAGCTCTCTTCCCAACTTCTGCTGGATGAGGGTGCACGCTCCAGAGATGTGGCCAGTGTTCGAAGATGTTGTGTCGAAGGACATAGCTGCAACACGATCAGTTATATCCCATTCCTGCAGTGCGTTTACCACAGCATCGGCCTGAGCTGCCCCAGTGCCACTTCCCAACTTTGGAACTGCAAGAAGCTGGTCGACTCCAAGCCCAGAAACCAACACTGGCAATCGGTCCACTTGCTCTTTGCCAGTTAAAGCTGGGATTAATTTTCCATCCCAGTGGACAGTCAGGCTGACAGTGGGATCAAATTTATCCTGAACGGAGCGGGCAAAGTTCATCCTGTGGGATTCTCGGTGGCGGTGAATGGAAGAACGATTTATGTTGAGCTCTTCCACGTTGTGCCCCAAGCTCTTTGCTGCTTCGGCAGCTGCCAGCGATGGCGTCACAATGTTCATCTTCGCTCGCTTTGGAGGAGGTGGGGTGGCAAACACTGCTTCAGTTTCATCAGGTTGATCATCACTGCTGGATTCGCTGGAAGACGATGAACTTGCAAGCACTGCCACACTTGAAGAAGGTCCGGGTTCTTCGTTTGCCTGATCTCGTCTTCGTTTCTGGCTTTGCACTCTCTGTCTTGCTCTTTCTTCCTTAGCTGCTAGAACCAAATCTAGCCCTGCCATTGTTCCTCTTCTTCCCTTTTCCCGTTGGGCAATCAGAAACTGTCGATCTTCTTCAACGGTGATTCTTGTCATTGCTTCAGCATGAGCAATGTCAAAGAGGTCGTCGAACTTCTCGCGAAATTTGTCTTCATTCGTTCTTTGTGTATCTGTCTTGCGGTCTTTGTGCTTTTTTAAACACTTATATTCCGCAAATAGGGATTCCATCTTCTTGATGGCGTGCTGTTGCGGTTTTGTCGGTATTCTTGCTCTTTCCCAGAATTGGACAACCTCGCGAATTACCGCTGTCGACGCTTCTCTAACTGTTTTCTTTTCCTTCACATGAATGTACAGGAACCTCCCAACCGCTTGCTTATTTGAAGGCAGCTTGTTTCCAGCCAGTTTGTCTGAAGGTCCAAGCAAGTAAACATCTTTTTCCCTTCTTTCCATTTTGAATGAAACTGAAATGAAACAAATGTTAAATGTTAATTTAGGCCATGCTAATACACAATTTATGCCATGCTAATACACACAACTGAAATGAAACAAATGTTAAATGTTAAGGGGACGTTTCCCAACTTTTTCTTTATTATTGATGTTACAGTTTTAAAATGGTCTTTAGTCTTGAAGATATGGTCTTTGGCTATCCAAAACTGGCTTTGTTTTGTCTGTAGCTCAATTTTTCCCTGAGAAAAATGGGCAAGTAGACATGTAATTAGAGCAAATTACGTTAGCAGGGAGAGTAGCTGGTAGCTGCTGACACAAACACAACCTCGCTCACTCGCTACTACAGTGTAACTGGTGCTCGACTGCTCGTATGTTCATACTCTCGTAAAGTGAACCAGTTGCCACAAGTCGCTAGATACCTTTTGTCTTCCCATTGTAAGCTGCACACAGATAAATTCCGGAAATGTTCGCAAGGGGGGAATCTTTGACCCCCCTGGGAAACCCCTAAATGTTAATGGATTTCATTTCTTTTTTGGCTGGGGTGTTTTTGGGACCAATGGAACACTTTGGCAGGGTGAGAGCTTAACATTAAAAAAAAAAAAAAATTAGGACCACCCTAATATATATATATATATATATATATAATTTTTTGTCTATGCGAGTGAAGGAGACAAAAGGCAGAACTACCTGTATCGAGTGCCTCCCCCAGATTTGAAAGAGTGACAGGGCCAAAATCAAGGAACGTTCGAGCCAAAATGCCTGGACAGACGGAGTTTGAAACAATTGAAGTCGTAGGATGACGGAATGACTGATTGTGGGAGAGAGTTCATGCAGAGCTCGGCAGTTGAATAGAAGAAAGACTGAGAATAATGTTTCAATCTTGGGTTGGAGAGTTGCACAGAGTAGAGTAGGATTGTGTTGCAAGACGGGTACTACATACCTTTCATAGAGGAGGTGGTATACACTGGGAAAACTCTGAGAAACATTGATTATTGTAGTAGCGATAGAATAGCGTGAGAGATGCAACATTGCGACGAAGAGAAAGAGATTGCAGAGAGTTGGTGAGTGGAAAGGAGTTAATTATATAAAAGGTTTTCCTTTCTACTTTGTTTAGGAGCACAGGGGCACAGTGCATCCCTGTATTGAGCATTGTTCACATGTGTGGGGAGGATCCTCCCCACACATGTGAACAATACTCAATACAGGGATGCACTGTGCCCCTGTACAGAGCAAGAAGCTGTGCATGGGTAAAGAACCCCTTTGAGGCGGTCGAGCACACCCAGCTTCTGGGAGGCTATCTTAGTAAGACTGGTAATATGGTCCTTCCAAATGACAGCAGAAGAAAAAAGAGACACCGAGAATATTGAGTGAAGATGAAGGATTGATTTTTGTATTGTTGAAGTGTAAGGGATAGTCCTCTGGAAGTAAGTTCCAGACGTGTAGTAAGATGAAGAAATTGGGTTTTGGAAGCATGAAAGGCAAAATGGTTTTCTCTGCCAAAATTGGAAATAGTATTTTTATATGTTGCATGGATTCATTACGTTTGTTTTTGAGGGATTGCTGGCTGGGGCGTTCAGGAAAACTAATTGAGTAGTGTAAGGTGGAGTCGTCTGCGTATGAATGCATGGGACCGGAGGTAGGCCTACACTTGAGAAGATCATAATTATATGAAAATTAGAAAAAGAATGGGAGATGGGACAGAGCCCTGAGGAACACCGAAGTTGATAGGATGAGTAAGTGAATGATGGCCGTCCACAACCGCAGCTATGGAATGGCCAGAAAGGAAATTAGAGACAAAGGCACAGATGGAGGGATAGAAACCAAAGGAGGGTAGTATAGAAAATAAAGATTTGTTCCAGACTCTATCGAAGGCCTTCGATATGTCTAGTGCAATAGAAAAGGTCTCACCGAAGTCCCAAAAGGAGGATGACGAAGAGTTAGTATGATATGAAAGAAGATCACCAGTAGAGCGACCCTTAACCTAACAAGTGCGCATGGGGGTAATTGAAAACGTCCCCCTGTGCTGACGTATTTGAGGTGTTTCCGTCACTAAAATATTCATTGTACCATTAATAGCATTAATAATTATCCATATGCGCCTATTATGGGTTGATTATAAAGGTATTAACCTGAAACAACAATAAAACGAGTGAAAACAGCGTTTGGATGGTCAAAATCGGAGATATAGCCCGCGAGTTGTATAATGTATGGGTGAGGCAAACTGCTTTCCCGCCAATTTCCCCCAAGGCCACTGAGACACAGTCGATCGATACTCTCTCTCTCTCTCTTGCACTCGCTTGCCATCAGTGATGACAACACCCTGCTTGCAACTCGCTAATGTTAGCACGAAAATATACCTCAGAATAAGGGAATAATAGGGAAAATAGGGGATAACTGAAGGAGAGGAGGAAAGTGGGGAAGGAGGGGAGGTAGAGGACTTAGATTTTGCATGGCCCAGGGGCCAAACAAAAATAAAAAAATAAAAAAATAAAAATAAAAAAATATATTTTTTTTCGATGTCAAAAGTTGATTTTTTATTTTACTTACTCTCAAGAGTCTTCCCGCAGTCCGCCGGGGGAACTCTTAAGAGTCTCCCCGCAGCTCCCGGGTTAAGGCAACCATATTGGCGATCTAAGAGATAGCAGTTGGACGATTGTTGGAGGGTTGAGAGCGGTCACCCTTCTTTGGGACAAGTTGAATGAGAGCAAACTTCCAGCAAGAAGGGAATACGTTAGAGGAGAGACAGAGACGAAAGAGTTTGCCTAGGCAGGGAGTCAGCATGGAAGCACAGTTTTTTAGTACAATAGGAGGAACACCGTCCGGGCATTACGCCTTCCTAGTATTAAGCCCAGAGAGGGTATAAAATACATCTTTAGGAGAGATTAGGATATTAAGCATAAGTAGGAGAGAGGGGGGTGGAGAGGGAGGAATAGCACAAGAATCATCCAAGGTGGAGTTTCTAGCAAAGGTTTGAGCGAAGAGTTCAGCTTTGTCAGAGGAAGAAGTGATGGTTGCGCCATCAGAGTAGAAAAGGGGAGGGAAAGATGAGGAAAAACAATTGTTTGAGAGGTTTTTGGCTAGATGCCAAAAAGCTTGGGAAGAGCTAGAGTTGGATAGTTCAGTGCATTTATTATTGATGAAAGAGTGTTTGGCAATTCGAAGAACAGATTTGGCTTGATTCCGGGCAGAAACATAGGAAAATGAGAGTCTTGAATCTTAAGGCATGGGTACCGTTTCAATGTTTCCTCCTTGTTGTGGACAGCAGTAGAACAAACGTGAGTAAACCAATATTTGTTTGCATTAGACTTAGAAAATGAAAATGGAATGTATGCTTCCATGCCCGAGAAGATTACCTCGGTAATGCGTTCAGCAGTCTCCGTGGGTCTCCGGTCACAGAAGCAAAAGTAATTCCATGGGAAATCAAAGAAGTACTACCGAAGAGCCTCCCAGTCGGCAGCGCCAAAGCGCCACATGCGCTGCCGGTTGGGAGGATCGGGTGGCCGTGCTGGAGAAATAGGACAGGTGACAGATATTAGTTTATGTTCGGAGGAGAAAAGATTTACAGTATAAGCAGAAGGGTTTCGAGTTTAGAAATAAGTCAAGAATGTTGGGCTGATCTCCGAAGCAATCCGGGATATGGGTGGATTGCTGGACTAACTGCTCTAGATCGCTTAAGATAGAAAATATGTAGGCTTGTTCACCAGGTTGGTCAGTGGAAACAGAGGAGAGCCATTGTGGTGGTGAACATTGAAATCTCCTAAGATGAAGGTTTCTGTGAAAGGAGAGATGGAGAGAATGTGTTCCACTTTAGAAGTTAGATAGTCAAAGAATTTTGGATAGTCAGTAGAATTAGGGGAGAGATAGACAGCGCAGAAATATTTAGGTTGAGAGTAACAAGAAAGCTTTAGCAAGAGAGTTGAGAATTCAGAAGAATCAAGTTTGGGAACACGAAATAAAGCAAGATTGTTGCTTACATAGACGCAACAGCCTCCTTTGGCTCGAAACTGAGGATAGAGAGTGTAGGAAGATACAGAAAAGGGTTTGCTGTCAGTAGTCCCAGACAACTGTGTCTCGGTGAGAAAGAGAAGATCAAGGTTGGCAGAGGAGAGATGGTGTTCCACAAAGTGGAAGTTAGAGGAAAGGCCGCGAATATTACAGTCCCTCCTGGGGACTCCGAGGTGGGTCGAGGTTTCGTCATATATATATATAGTCACAATGACCAGGGTCTTTTAGGGTCTCTAAGGAGTAGCTAGACTCGAGTGGCGCCAGCCTTCTGAAAGCAGCTGTGCCAAGTCTATTAGACAGACCTGGTATTGTGAATTTCACTCCGATACCCTTCCAATTCCACATGACTAATTTTGCCGTGCCTCTAAGTATTTTTGTCTCAATAAACATTTGTGTAGAATGAGCCAATAGAGTGTTATTAGTTTCGTATATGAAGTTGTTTTTTAGTGGCAGCATCGGGGCTTGCAAGCGAGGAGAGGGAAGGGGAGGAAGGAATGTTGCTCCTGTCTTGCGGGGGGCGATCATGCCAGCACCACGAGTTTCATTTAATTATGTGACCATTGCAAGTTTAGTTGTGTTGCAATATCAAGATATACTTTATTTTATCTGCCACGCTGTTTTAGCCAATATGTTAACACCTCACGAGCGGGGGGTTTTGGGCTATTTTGGGCATATTCAGTCCCTCCTGAATGATAAATCAAGTATCTGCATGAAAAGAAATGTATTCAGCAAAAAACTAGGCGCTAAAAGCTTCAAAATGAGACCAGAACGAGCTACATAGCACTCGTCGTTCTCAGGCAGTGGTACCACCAACATGGGAGTTTAGCGTATAGCGGCATATTTTTTCCAGCTACGCTCACTACTGGCTGCACTGCCGGCCTCTCGAGAACACAGGGAGGGTGAGTCAGTGGGCGGCGGTAGGCCCTGGGAGTCGGACGTGTGGCCCGCTGCGCTCCCGGCCATTTGCACTCGATTTTAACCCTTTAAAAGCCTTAATAATGCTCCTAACTTGCTGCAAATTGGCACCCGACTAGAGCCGGGCACTGCTCTTTAACCTCTGAAGTGCTGACGTATTTGAGGTTTTTCGTCACTAAAATATTCATTGTACCATTAATAGCATTAATAATTATCCATATGCGCCTATTATGGGTTGATTATAAAGGTATTAACCTGAAACAACAATAAAACGAGTGAAAACAGCGTTTGGATGGTCAAAATCGGAGATATAGCCCGCGAGTTGTATAATGTATGGGTGAGGCAAGCTACCTTCCCGCCAATTTTCCCCAAGGCCACTGCGACACAGTCGATCGATACTCTCTCTCTCTCTCTTGCACTCGATTGCTATCAGTGATGACAACACCCTGCTTGCAACTCGCTAATGTTAGCACGAAAATATACCTCAGAATAAGGGAATAATAGGGAAAATAGGTGATAACTGAGGGATAGGAGGAAAGTGGGGAAGGAGGGGAGGTAGAGGACTGAGATTTTGCATGGCCCAGGGGCCAAAAAAAAAATAAAAAAATAAAAAAATAAAAATATTTTTTTTTTTTTCGATGTCAAAAGTTGATTTTTAATTTTACTTACTCAGGAGAGTCTTCCCGCAGCTCCCGGGTTAAGGGTTAACACAGGAATACGTTAGTTTAAGTTATTCTTGTGAAGTGTCTTAGTGTTATCATATCGTGTGGTGATATATTGCAACCACTTAGTTTGAGGCTGGCTTCCGCTAGCTACGCCAGGGCCAGGCCTCCTTATTCTCTGGTAGGCAGCCAGACTAGATAGTTGGTGTCCTCTCTCTCTTGTGACCCATCAGTCTGCCCCTTTTGTTTGTCCTTGCTTGCATAACAGTAACGTAACGTAATTAACAGAGAATCCTAGACATTCATTAATTCCTTTAATTCTTCTTTTCCTCTGATCAGCAGTTTATTATATTTCCTTTTGTTTAATATATTCTGTACCTCCGGTGGCTAACTTCGGAATCCGTGAAAGGGAGGTACTGGGAGGCTTGCCGGGGTCTTTAATAATAAGCACGGTTAATCCCATAGACAGTCCACACACACACACATCCATAACCCCTACATATTTTCCCCGTGTTTGTGCTTAGGACCCGGTAGCAACCTTGATGGTTCTCCCCCAGCAATTGTTTGTTCCCTATCTCGGGTTTCGAACTAAGGCAACGGAGTGTTTCATAATTATCAATTAGGAATCCAGCTTCAGTCTGCCCCCCCCCATAGTTAAGTGAGTGTGGGAGGTGGGCTCTCTAAGAGTTCATTGTTTCGGGCGGTATCTCACTGGGGGGCCCAGGTTGAAGCAGGATATATTGGTGTGATATTAGAGGTGGTCAGGGAAACCTGCTTCTACTAATGTCACCCCGAGGTTAGTAGTCATATTAGGACACTGCCTTGTATTGTTAGTTCATTATATGTATGCAATATTATTATGTGCAACTCTCCTGGGTTGAGAGTGGATTATCGTTGGCTGGGTTGCGCACGGTTCGTACTGTCGAGGGCGCGCATAGCCTGTTATGCTCGAAGTACACCTGCACTCTTGTTTCTTTGATGTCTGCTGGTAGCCTATGTATTTAACTGTTTTGATTATCCAACCCAGCATTGCTAATACCGGTGTTGGTTTCGAGTTCTCGTAGCTAGTAAGTTACATGAGTATTTCTGTTCTACTTATTATTCAGAATAGGAGCAGGGCAGTGTGCACCTTAAGCCCTGAGAAGAGCCTGGAAGCGTTCATAGAGCTCTTACCTGTTGCGTCGTGGTGTTGTTTGGTAGAGAGACAAGGTGCATTTGCATTAGTCATTATTTTCGTATACCGTCTCTAAGCAACTGAGGTCCAGATTCGTAACAGTGGCGACCTTGCCCAGGATAATCAGAATAGTACAGCAGTATTAATAAGATTTATTTTGATCGGAGGATTTTTTTTTAGAATAGGTGTCTAGCATTTTATTTTATTATGCTTGAACAACAAGCAAGAGAGGAGGGGCAGAGTGTCGTGCCGTTGCATATCACCAGTGAGGAGGATGCGAGAGTGTTCCTTCGCAGTTCTCCAGAATGGGCACAGATGCAGTTGAGAAGGGTGGAGGAATTGAGGTTGATTGCATCAGTGTTGGGAGTAGAGGGGTCTCTTCTTACCACGACGGAAGCATGTCAGCAGTATATATAGCAGTATTATTATGGTGTTCTAGAGGAGGCTGAGTCAACAACTGTGCCGGCAGGAGGCTATATCACACCTGCACGCTCTCCGCCGCACACATCCAGTCCTTTTAATGATAGCATAACGTCTTCCCAGTTGACATGCCCTACTGTTGTTCCCCCCGTTGTTGCCTGACGTGCCCCCTGGTGTGCCCCAACTTACTCAACCCCATTTTTATCCTTTACACTCTACTCCTGCCGCTGGCTGGGCGGCACAGAACCAGGTTACACCTCCCCCCCCCCCCCCATTTATCCCAGCTGGACTTTCTACGATTCAGCCACGTTACCGTCCCGCTTATGTTCCTACACCACCCCCTACTTTTGCCCCGGTAGGGCTATCGAGTGATGCTCTAGTACAACTAGAATTGAAGAAATTGGAAATGCAGGAGAAAAGAGAAGAGAAAGAGAGAGAAATGCAGGAGAAAAGAGAAGAGAGAGAGATAAAGGAGAGGATAGAAACACAGAGAATGACAATAGAGTTACAAAGAACCAAAGTTGAGGTAGACGGGGGTAGGTACACAAGGGGACAAGTTGGCACGGTACACAGGGAGGAATCTAGCGAGATAAAGTTGTCTTGTAGCCTGAAGCTCGTTCCCGCTTTTGACGAGGAAAAAGTCACTGAATGGTTCCAACGATTTGAAAAGAAAGCACAGGAGTTCGAGTGGCCATGGGAACGCTGGGCGGCATTGGTGGCAAATGTTCTCAAGGGAAAAGCGCTCAAGGCATATGATAGGATGTCAGTGGAGGACTTAGCAGAGTATGATAATTTAAAGCAGGCTATCCTTAAGGCTTATGAACTCAGACCAGAAGCCTATCGCCTTAAATTTCGTAATGCAAGGAAGAAGCCTAATCATACTCATGTTGAGTTTGCTAAGTACCTCCGTGATTGTTTGTCCCGTTGGCTTTTGAGTGAAAATGTAACCAATTTAAATGAGGCAGTTGAGCTTTTCCTGCTAGAACACTTTACCAACAATGTCGACAAAGAGATTTGCCAAAAGATCCGTGAGAAGCGCCCCGGCAAGCTGTCTGATGCTGCCATGTGGGCTGACGATCGAGTGTTGGCAACCAAGGGTTTTACTGATCGTGCCAGATATGCCCCCCCCACGACTGCACGTGAAGAGAAGTACCGAGCAGGTGGAAGTGGAGGGTACAGTAATAGTGGCCCTGGTCCCACACGTAATAATAACGGTGGAGAAAAACAAAAATCACCAAATTCAGCCCGACCTGATTCCAGTGTTGTTAGGTGTAAACAGACCGGACATATTAACCCGTGGAGCCCCGGCTAGTTTTGTATTGTTTGTTCACCAGAACCCGGCCGGTTTTCAAAAAAGTTTTATTCCAGAAACAATAGCGAATGGGTTAGGAATGAAGGAAAAACCACGAAAAACCGCTCAAAAAGCTTAAAGAATGGTCCTACAGAGCCCCCGAAAATGTATTTTACAAGAGTAAAAAATTTAAGGCAATTACCCCAAAGAACTAGGTTATTGCGCGCTCACGCGCACGCACGTGGACTTTGAGAGTTTTCAACCATCGGCACGGTTGCGTGGGATACGTACACAGTTCCCATACAAATCTGAGCTCTCGCGAGTGGCTACACCTGAGGTTACGGTCGGAGCAATTAGGGTGACTCGTCAGATGCGTCGCTGGGGCTGTGCGTTACATACATCGCCGACGCGTCAGACGCGTCGCTGGGGCTGTACGGGTTAAACCAAACTGTCCCCAGGCAATGTCTTCTGCAGGGCTTGCTAAGCCTGTGTCGTTAGTGGTTGGTATCCAGGGAGGAGGGGAGGAATCTTTGTTACCGAGGGTGGAGGCAGACCGAAGGGTGAAGCATGAGGTGCCAACGGCCGTGGCACAGCCTGCCCCCGACAAAGTGTCTCGACTAGGTACCATTGCAGGTCCGGAAGCCTCGCTCGCTTGGTGCCAGGCTTTCATTCATGAGGGTGAAGTAGAGCTGTGTGGGAAGGTGTATCCAGTTAAGGTTCTTAGGGATTCGGGAGCTAAGCAGTCCATGTGTTTGAACTTGACGGGGAAGCCGATAAAATCTGACGAGTTTGTGTTTTGTCAAGGTGTAAACACTGAGCTCTGTTATAGCCTCGTTCCTGTTCATCTTAAGTGTCCTGTAGTCACGGCGACGGCAAAGGTAGCGGTTGTGGACACATTACCTGTGGAGGGGATTGATTTTCTGCCTGGAGCAGATATGGCAGGGAGTAGAGTCTTTCCACCTCCGGTAGTTGTGTCGGAGCAGGTACAGCCGGAGGAGAGGAACAAGGAGGCTAAGAAGCTGCCTCCCGATTTGTTTCCGGTGTGTGCGGTCACAAGATCTATGGCCCAGGTTTGTTACGACCGGGCACTCGGGTACACTAGGGCTCTTACACAGGACTCGAGTATGGCTCGCTGCCACAACGGAAACACACGATCCCAACCCCAGAGTACTGCCAGCCGAACAAAAAACGCCACTACCCTCCAGAGTTCTATCTGCTATAACGGGGTATACAAGAACTCGGTACTAGCGTTTCACACAACAGACTAATAGCAAGACGGGAGTTATCTAGTCTGGTCAACAATCAAACAAAGAAGAAAGTACTACAACACTAAAGAATAGTGTTGGCCGAAGCCGAAGTAATCCACCCTTGAACTAAGAACTTAAGAAGTCCTCCACCCTCTACTTCGGATCGGCACTATTACGTTACGTTAAACAATAGTCCTCGAGCATCAAGCAAGGAATCTTCTGATAAGTTAGATGCTTCTCGAATACTCATAAGAAGTAAGTATCGGATTTTGAACAGCAATTTAATGAATAACTCACTGGTAATTAAAGGCTTTAAATTGACATAAGAAGAATTATAAGAATAAGCAATAGGATATGGCAAACATTAAGAAGAAGTACTCCGACAATGCACTGGCAATAGCCTACTAAGATTGTGCTCGTGGGCCACTAATCTCTGAAGTAGCTAAGCGTGCCACACATGAAATCAATAGTGCTTAAACAATAATATACATAAGGAGAAGCTTCAATACTATGCTGTATCTGCTGGTCGAGCAAAGTCTAGCTGGGATATCTAAGGTTAAGAGACAATGGCTGAGCAAGCGGCTCGTAGCCTAGCGAGGTCCTTAAGACTGTGCGGCCAAATTACGGTAATTGACGGGATGCTCTCTTGAGAGATCCAGATCACTAGTATCTGGTTCTCTCCTGGCGATCCTCTCAAAGTCAAGCAAATGAGATAGCACAGTGTTGGGTGGCACAGGCAAAAGCCCTCACTCGCAACACAGTGCTAAACTCCCACGGTACACAATCAAAAAGACCCCCTAGGCTTCCCACGTCTCCGTTGCAATTGTGCTGGTTCAACCAACCTAGCACTCATAGGAAATCACAACTCGAGGAACCCTATCCCAGTCTAGCATTACCTAAACCAGCAGAAAACAGGAACATGAATAATAGTACACAGGGAAATACATATACGAGTGCAACAAACATCAATCAATCCTATTCTAGTTAACCCTTCCAAAAATAGGCTATCTAACAGGCACTTATCTCGTGAGAACTCAAGCGATAATACTTTGGCTGACTAAATCTGCACCAAAGGGGTCATGGAGGTTAAACAGGGACGAGAAGCGAAGAAGATAGGCTGTTCAGAGAGTAGAGAAAGTTCACATCAGTCGGAAGAATATGGATAGTTGCAAGGGATATGAGAGGTCGCTTTGCCTGATGAGTTCTGAGGAAAATGCGGCGGGACCTCCCTTTTTATACTCGGCCCTTTAGTGAGCATAACGCCAACTACTAAGGACCGCCCACTGGCAATCATGACGTCATATTCTCTCTCAATCTGGGATCGACAAAGAACTTCCCACGCGCTGAAAGGGAGGAAGGGAGGAGGAAGGAGGGAATTAGGCCTACCGGCCCGCGTGGCGCACTCACTGACCCCCGCCACGTAATATCTCTCTCTCTCTCCTCTCATCATTACATACAAGTCCCACACACAATACTTATATCTAATGATATAAAATAGAACTCGTTGACTTAGAAGAAAACAAAATACATAATGATAATACTTATAGTACAACGGTTCACATAAACTGAGTTAGGAAACTCTACACAGACTACAGCCAAAGTTCCTGCCCTGACGATCCTAGCGAGGGTGGGGCCTGACTGGGCGTTCTGTACAGCATGCTCATACTCGACATGCGTCACACCTCCCCCAAGATTTTACTTGCTCAACCCTGAGCTAAAATCTGATATACAGAACCCCATCAAACCCCTCACACCCAGCGACCGCATGGCACTAAAACAACGCTGAGTCTATCACTAAAACACATCTTATAAAAAAAAAATTCACATTTCATAACTCCTCCCAACAATAGTAAAAGACATAATATCATGCTCCCAGAGCGAGCTTACAGCAGCTCAGCCGTTTGATAGTTCGTGGACTACTCAAACACTATAGGCTATGACAAACTTATACAATTATCTATATCAAAAAGAAAGAGTTTTTATATGATTTTTTATATTTTAATATGTTTTTTTTCCGGCTGCACTATAAGGGCAGCCTATTTTCTTCTATACCAAACGCTCAACAATCCTGCTTTACGACCCAATACGCTGGGCTACAACCGCGAGCCAACAAGCACCAAGCGCAAAATACTACTCAAACCAAAGCAGGAGGCTACCCGTGTGTCAATCTCTTCGGGATCATACACCTGTGATAGCCTACGACTGATCATCTACCCTCGATAAACAATCCGCAATCACATTGTCACATCCCGCAATATGCCGGATGTCCAGGTTATACTCCTGCAACATCAATGACCACCGGGTCAGTCTCATATTGCGATTGTGAAATTGATTTAGGAATCTCAAAGGGTGATGATCAGTGTAGATAACCACGACTGGGCCATAGGCTGGAACATACACCTCGAAGTGCCTGAGTGACAGCACAATCGCCAGTAATTCCTTTTCTATTGTAGAATAGTTCTTTTGTGCAGCATTGAACTTCTTAGAAAAGAAACTTACTGGGTGTTCCACACCTTCATTGTCTGTCTGTAGCAAGACGGCACCAGCCCCTACACCACTAGCATCTGTTGCCAGCTGAAAAGGCCTGTTAAAGTCTGGGGCCCTGAGTATCGGGTGAGTACACAGCAAATGCTTCACTAAATTAAAAGCCTTTTCACACTCAGGCGCCCACAAAAACTTTTTGTCTTTAGATAACAAATCTGTGAGAGGTGCCAACACCGTAGAGTAACCTTTTATAAAGCGTCTGTAGTAGCCTATCATACCCAAGAATCTCATGATCTGCTTCTTGGTGGTTGGGTGCGGAAATTTATTGATAGCCTGTACCTTGTTCTGAGGAGGGCACACCTGTCCCCTTCCCACTACAAACCCAAGGTACTGCACAGTGGCTTTTACGAAGTCACACTTTGCCAAATTTACTAACAGACTTGCTTCACTAAGTTTCCGGAACAAGGTCTCCAGGTGCTCACAATGGCTCTCAAAGTCGTCATCATAAATGATTACATCGTCCAAGTATACGGTGCAATTTGGAATGTCCTTGACAATTTCATTCATCAGGTTCTGAAACGTTGCTGGTGCATTCTTAAGTCCGTAGGGCATAACATTACACCGGTAAGTACTCCCGTCCACCACAAAACCACATACCTCTTTAGCGCGCTCGGACAAAGGTACTTGCCAGTAACCTTTTACTAAATCAACTTTAGACAAAAACCGAGCCTTACCAATTTTATCAACACTATCATCAACCCGAGGAAGAGGATATGGGTTAGTTGGAGTCAAACCGTTTAGCCTACGGAAATCAATACAGAAGCGTACCTTGCCATCTGGTTTAGGCTGCAGTGTTACGGGGGAAGTCCATTTAACGGTACCTTTCTCTATCAACCCTCTACCGAGCATATACTCCAACTCATCCCTCAGAGCGGGTAGTTTTATGGGGGGCACACGGTATGGGATTGACTTAAAGGGTAGATGGTGCCCCACGTCAACATCATGCATAGCCTGAGTAGTGAGGCCTGGATGTTCAGCGAATACAGTGGGGTATAAACCGAGCAACTGACGGATAGCTTCAAATTGCGGCTCAGGCAAATGGGCTATAGCCTCGTCAGCCCTTAGGCTCGAGTTCCCCGCCCACTGATCCGCTGAAACATGGTGATCCCAGCTATCCTCCTCTGAAGCTTGACTGTCCCCCTCTCCTTCTCCACCACGGCCGCAACAAGCCAACACAGGGACAGTGAGAGGCTCAGAGGGGCGCCTCACATACTCTTTTATCAGGTTCACGTGACATAACTGATTTTTCTTCCTCCTGTCTGGAGTGGCAACAAGGTAATCTAGGTCCGAAATTTTCTCCACAATTTTATAGGGTCCAGTATACTTCGCCGACAAGGGGTTACCCACCAAAGGCAACAAAATCAACACCTCCTGTCCCACAATGAACTCCCGGAGCTTCACTTTGCGATCATACCTGTCCTTCATTAAAGCTTGTGACCCTGTTAAATTCCGACCTGCCATCTCCAGACTCTTAAGCATGCGCTCACGGCTTTCAAACACATACTTCAACAAGGAACAAGGCGGCACAGTTCCTTCCCAAATTTCCCGCAGCATATTAAGGGGGCCCCTGACTCGGTGTCCAAAAATCAGCTCGTTTGGACTAAATCCCAGGCTCTCACCAGGCACTTCCCGAGCAGCAAACAGTACATACGGCAATCCAAGATCCCAATCTCTTCCGTTATCAGCACAATAACACCTGAGCATGCTTTTAAGGGTGGCATGCCACCGCTCAAGCACCCCTTGGCTCTCAGGGTGATACGCTGACGATACCACCGCCCGTATTCCATGCTGTTGCATTGTTTGCTTAAAGAGATTGGAGGTGAAATTGGACCCCTGATCAGACTGAATCTCCTCCGGGTACCCGTACCTTGAAAAGTACCACAACAAGTTACTGACTACCGTCTTAGCCATGCCGTTTTTCATGGGGTATGCATCGGGGTATCTAGTGGCAACATCCATGATGGTTAACAAAAATTTATTACCAGCCTTTGTGGGAGGGAGGGGACCAACCATGTCAACAACAATCTTACTAAAAGGTGGCCCAATTACAGGAATAGGGTGCAACGGAGCTTTAGGAATAACTTGGTTTGGTTTCCCGACCCGTTGACAAATATCACATGAGTTTATCCAGGACTGCACATGAGACTTCATCCCCGGCCACCAAAACAACTTCCCCAAAGCCGCCACCGTTTTTCTTACCCCCAAATGTCCTGCCAGCGGTGTGTCATGCGCCAAACTCAGTAGGCTATCCCTGCACTCCCGCGGCACCATCAACTGGTCCACTACCCCGGACCCCATCTTCCAGCTACGGTTAGGGTCTTGAAAACGCCGATACAGGATGCCATTTAAATAAAAAAAATCTCCCGGCTGTGCATCACCGTCCTCGTCGAGCTCCACAGCTCCATTAGCACACGTTTGGAGCTCAGGGTCCTCCAGCTGCAACCGACGTATATCTGAGGGTGCCAAGCGATCTAACTGCTCCCGGAGCAATGCATGACCCTCCCCGATACTGAGCTGCTCCCTCTGTCTCTCTCGATGTTCATAACGTTGCTGTCGTGGAGACTCGTCATGCCCAGCCTCGTCACTCTCGATGACAGGCCCAGGGGCTACTCCAGAACTAAGTAATGGTGCTAATACTGAATCACCCAGGAGAGCCGCCGAGTCAAAACTCTTAAAACCAACTCTAGCTTTAGCCTCCTCCTGTTGATCGTTCCTCTGCTGGTCTGAAGACGGAGGACTAGGCTGTGACACTTTAGCTGCCCGAGCTCGGGTGACAGCACACGCCATGGGTTGTGCCTGGCACCGCTCGACCCACTCTCGCTCTTCCCTACTCACGTCGGCCGGCCTCTCGGCAACGACTAAGGGTAGAACCTCAGAAGCGGGCATTGCAAAGTCGTTGCCGAGAAGAAGGTCGACGCCCTCCACTGGCAGTTTCTCCACAATCCCAACATCCAATTCACGTGCCACACCATCCACCTCCAACTCCAACCGCACCAGCGGGTATGACCGAGTTGCATTAATACCCTGCACCACCACCACCCGAGCCGCATTTATAGGGTAGCCAGTCAAGTTTTTCATCAAAGTCTGGGAAGCACCTGTATCACGCAAGACCTCTACTCCATGCTTGCGCCCCGCCCACATCACGCAACCCCGTCCTCTATGGTCGCAAAAAACATCCTGAGCAGGGTTCGAGCCTCCCAGGTGCTTCTGCATTGGCTGTGCCTCAGCCTCTGACGAACTGCCCCGGGCAAACTCAGAAGGCTTCAGAGACACACCAATGTTGCAGGCCAAAGACACAGCTGCTGTAGGTGGTTTGCTAGGACAGACTCTTGCAAAGTGCCCCTTTTTATGACATTGATAACACTCTAACTCCCCTTTGGGCTTCCCTTGGTACTGGGAAGGGCCCGGCCCCTTCTTAAATGGGACGGTGCTAGTCTTGTGGTCAGTCTTGGTATCATAACTCTTGTACTTGTTTGCATAAGATATATTACTAACTCGGGGGGGTGGGGCGTCACGCCCCTTGTTACCTGCCTCACTACGCTGGGCAGACCCGCACCCACGAATTAATGATAGCCGGAGGTCAGCCATCTCAGCTGCCTCCTGTAGAGTTTTTGGATTCTTTTCTTTAATAGTTAAAGTCATTTCTGCACCTGTACACTTATAAAACTGCTCGAGCAGAAACAGCTCCGTCAACTGTTCGGCCGTCTCAGCTTTCTCAGAACGTGTCCAGTTTGTAAGTGCATCTTTTAAGTCCCGGGCATGTTCAAGAAAGGTCGCCTCCCTAGTCTTTGTAACACCCCGAAACTTCAATCGATATGTTTCTGGTTGCAACTCGTATGCCCGTAGGACAGCTCTCTTCAATTCTGGGTAGTCAATGCAAGACTCTAAAGGCAGTGCATCATAAGCCTTCAGACCCTTACCCGTAAGTCTTGAGGAGACCAGAGCTGCCCACTTCTCTTCAGGCCAATTATGCTCCCTACACTTCTTCTCAAAACGATTAAAAAATTCTGTGACTTCAGTTTCACTAAATGCCGGCACCAATTTGACTAAGTGGGACAAGGACTGTTCTCTTACTTGGCCCTCACGGCCCATCCGAATCCCTGTCGACTCTGCACGAGTCTTATCTAAATCTATTTGAGCACAATATTTCTCTGAGTCGTACCTAAGCTCAGCCTCATGCCTCCTGGTCTCATCCTCTTGCCTCCTAACCTCAATCTCATGCCTCCTAGTCTCATTCTCCTGCTTCCTAGCCTCAGTCTCATGCCTCCTAGACTCATTCTCCATCTCCTGCTTCCTAGCCTCATTCTCCATTTTAGCAAGCTCGAGTTTAAATATCATCTCAGGAGACAGGCCGGAAGAGGG
>JBAKBP010019848.1:0-43820 GCA_037953745.1 Lithodes maja
GAGAGAGAGAGAGAGAGAGAGAGAGAGAGAGGGCATCATTAAGAAGAGGTAAACAAGCAGAGAAGCCAGGGGGGGAGACTAAAGAGAAAAGGCACAGGGACGATGAAAAGGAAGGCTGAGAGGGAGAGAGAGAGAGGGCATCATTAAGAAGAGGTAAACAAGCAGAGAAGCCAGGGGGGGAGACTAAAGAGAAAAGGCACAGGGACGATGAAAAGGAAGGCTGAGAAAGAGAGAGAGGGAGAGAGAGAAAAGAGAGATAGAGATAGAGAGAGAGAGAGAGAAAGAGAGAGATAGATAGATAGATAGATATATATATATATATATATATATATATATATATATATATATATATATATATATATATATATATATATATCTATCTATTGCCGGACGCCTTACTCCCCTTAATGAGGGTGGCCATACACAGAATGTCCCCAAGCGGACCTATTCCCTGTAAGAGGGAACAACCCGAGCCAGTTTACTGAAGGACTTACAGGATTGACCACTCAATATTTTAGGATCCGTCCGACTCCGAGGCCCTCTGTGTATTTTGTTAGCACTATTTTTTCTACAGTGGTGATCGGCTAGTTCATCCACTAACCTGCCTTACCCATAGATAAGCAGTACGGATTTATATCAGGTTTACTCCCATAGACAGGTTGCCGACCAAGGCTGACGAGTCCCATCCACCCAGATTTGTTATAAGGTTGTCTCCCCTAGATGGGTTGCCGACCAAGGCTAACGAGTCCCATCTACCCGGTAATATATATATATATAGAGAGAGAGAGTGAGAGACAGAGTGGGGGGTGAGAGTTACAAGGAATTACAAGGAATAGTTAGCATCTCAGAGACTTTGGGGTCCATTCAGGGAGATACTCGAAGTGGAAGGAGAGAGACTGTTTAGTGCACTACACTCATTACAGTGTGCAAAATATTATCTACTCTCTTCTTAAATTGCTCTACTGAACAACTGTATACAACTTCTGAGGGAGGTTTGTTCCAGGTAAAACATATCTTATATTTGAAAAAGTTTCCACAAATACTAGTGCTGAATCTTTTCAATTCTAATGTCCAGCCATGGAGAGAGAGCGAGGGGAGAGAGAGAAAAAGAGAGAGAGAGAGAGAGAGAGAGAGAGAGAGAGAGAGAGAGAGAGAGAGAGAGAGAGAGAGAGAGAGAGAGAGAGAGAGAGAGAGAGAGAGAGCGGGGGGAGAGAGAGAAAGAGAGAGAGAGAGGAGGGTGATAGATCTATCTATCTATACATCAGGAATATAAAAATATCAACAGTATATACTCAGCCATCAGTACCAGATAAGAAGGAAAAATATTGAAAATATAATAGGAATATAATGAAAAAAGGTAAACATATAAACCTGAAAATATATACATAAATACATACAGTATATGAATGAACAAATACATATATGAATGAACAAATCAAACAAAACAAACATAAATACTAGAAAACTACATAGAATTAGCGAACAAAGGTAAATTAGGGAAGATGAAACTAAGAACTAAAACACAGAGGAGAAATGGGAAAAAATATAGGAAGACCAACTATAAATACAGAGCGCTGATGAGAAAGGCAGCAGGGGTAGACAAATAAGGTAAACCTAAACACCAGGTAATAATATGAAGGTTAACAGGCTAACCTCAGAATGAGGAGAAGGAAGAAGAGAGATAATAAAAGAGGTGTACAAGAAAACAGTGAAAGAAAATGACAAATGGCAGAGGAGAAATGGGAGGAACGCACATAAATAAAGAAGCAGAGACGCGAATTAAGCAGAGGAAAGAGAGAATATATAAGATAATAACAAAACAAATAACAATTAATATACGAATAAGGGAAGATAAACCAGAAATACAGAGCGCTGATGATAAACGAGAGCAGGGTTAGACATATAAGCTGAATATTATGAAGGTCCACAGTATAACCTCAGCATGAAAGAGATGAGCAGGAAGAGAGAAAATAAATGGAATACAAGAAAACAGTGATAATAGAAGAATAGAAGACAATGAAAGCAAAGGAAAGCAGAGGAGTAATGGGATAAAGTAAGAAACAGGAATTCACTCATAAAAATCGTGAACTCATATTTTCCTTGCTGCAATTATAACTATCTGGATTGATTTGTTTATGAAACTTGCTTTGCAATACCTATACTCTGTTTTTTCCCAGCTGAAGGTAAATTGCCATGTCTACATCTTGATTACTCCGCTATTCTGCAGACCTTTGTAGCGAAATATGTTGTTAATTATGAATACTTGGCACTAATATGAAGCAGAGACATGGTAGTTTCGTATTTATCCGTTAGTTATCGAGAAATCATTGGCTAAGGGATTCAATTTACCGTCAGCTGAAATACAACCAAGTATAGTATACATATTTTATATTTATTTATATTAATATTTATATTATAATTTATAGTTGATGCATATACAAATCTTATACAGTACATACATTAGTTTCCAGATATATTATTCCATGATTAGAAAGAGGTGAAGGCCACGAATATTTATGAGTGGGCTAGAGAGTATGGTATCCGATGTACTTAAGGGGAGATGGCTAGTTTTTCTGGACTTTTTTTTTTTTTTTTTTTTTTTTGTCCCCCTCATGTTTAGCCCCATTAGTTTTGAGATTTTAAGAAGTTTGCCCTATTAATTTGGCGATTTTAAGGCCTTTCACCCCCTTTCTTTGTCAATATTAAGACTTTCCGTGTCATTTAGGTATCGATTTTTACTGGCGATCGATTGCGAGACTGCAATTTAAGAGATACCAGGACATTTGTCTATAAATTTGTTGATACATTTATCTTGAAAGAGGGTCTTGGGGGTGTTTTTTAAGCTTGATGGAGGTCTAGGAAGGAAACTAATTAAATCATTAATAGATAAATAAATAAGCCCGTCCCCCCTTAGAAGCGAACAGCCCCGCTAGGACAATTATGCCAATTGTTTGTATTATTTTGCATTCCTTGGCATACGGGAAAGGACAAAGGAAGGATGATATAGAATGGGCACCAAGAGACAGAGAAGGAAGGGCAAACAAACAAACTGACAAATAAAGGGTAGAGCAAAAAGAAAAACAAAGGTGGAAATTAAGGGGGTAGTGCTTGGTTTTTGGTCTATATATGTATTTATTAATATATTTTTGAGTTTCCTCGCTAGATCTCCATCAAGCTTAGAAAAACACCCCCTACACTCCCTTGCAAGAAAAATGTATAAAACAAATCCTGGCGAGCGATAGCGAGCCTCTAATTTTACAATGAGCAGAAGGCCGGTTCCTTCTAAAATTTGAGGATTGCTATCGCTCACCAGGAAAAAATCGATACCTAAAGGGCACGAAAGGTCTTACTATTGACTACATAATGAGGCGAAAGGTCTCAAAATCGCCAAACCTAACGGAATGAACGTTGTAACACCTCAAAACTAATATGCTAAACATGAGGGAGAAGGGGGTCCAGAAAAGCCAGTACTACCCCCTTAAAGAGAAACGAGAGGAGAGAGGGCTGCACTGTGATAATGCAAAGTCTTGTTATAACTCCCATGTAAAATTATGAAGATAAATGATAAACATATATTTTCATTCAGTAAGAGTGATCTTCAGTAAGAGTGGTACAAACAATCGGAGGAATAACAAAGAAGAGTTGAAGATAAGTAACACCCAGTTCTTAACATTAATCATCAATTACAAGCCCCAATGTTCTTGAATATACTAATGAAAGCATATGGTCCTCCCGGAAATCGAACTCGGGACACCACACCCAGATCATAAGCACCTAAACCATTACATCACCAACACACTTTAACAGAAGAGTAGCCTACACACACTATAGGCTATACAAAGATCAACTATATTGTTGAAATAACTTTGGAATTTTGACAGAATGAATATAAGCACCATATGAGGAGGAGCACTTTATTGACAACGTTTTGCAGATAGCTTCTTCTTCAGGACCTGACCTGGAGAAACAATATGCGAAACGTCAATATTTTTGCTCCTCCTCATATGGTGTTTATATTCATCAACTATATTGCCTCAGCCAGGAGCTGATGAACATTAATATAACAATAAAAGAATAATACGAAAATCATACGAGAATGGAAGAAGGAAAAGCAAGATAGAACGGGATGCCAGAAGTACACATACATACATACATAAAATTTTAAGACGGAGTGTTCCACACATAAGTGCAGTTTCAGTTTCTTGACCTAATGTCGGCATTCCAGGCAACCCTGTTAAGGGCTGCTTCACTTGTCAAGTTCTTGGATTTGACATCGGCGCGGATAGTCCGATCCCAGGTCTTCCTCGTTCCACCCCTTGGTGCAGCTCCCTCCACAATCACAGACCTGCATTTTTTCACCCAATTTTGTTCATCCATTCTCTCCACATGTCCATACCATCCCAGTCTACTTGTATGCATCACCTCACTAATACTCTTTATACCTAAACTACCTAAACGTCTCCTCAGCTCAACATTTGTTATTCTATCCTGTAGCCTGGCCCCACACATCCATCTCACCATTCTCATCTCATTACGCTCCATTCTGTTGACATCCTCTACTTTAACGGCCCATGTTTCTGAGGCATACGTCATTGCACTTCTAACACATGAGGCATACACCTTTCCCTTCAGGGGGAGAGGCATTCTTTTCATGGTCAGGATTGGCATCAATTCTCTGAACTTCCCCCAGCCACACCTAATTCTAGCAACAGTGGCAGCCTCGGCCCCACCACCGGCAGAGATGGTATCTCCTAGGTAACAAAACTTGTTCACCAGCTCCAAAGACTCATTTCCAAAATTCACAGCCACAGGATCATCACTTAACACAAGCTCGCCTTTGCACACTACACACTCAAATTTGTCTATTTCTGACTTATCCTTCGGCAGGGGCCCCTTTATTCTACTACAGCGCTTACTCCCATGGTGTACCCAACATCGACAGATGCTACATTGAATTGAGTTAACGCCCACTCCCTTTCCACACACTGTACATGGGTATGCACCGCTCTTTTCCACATTGCCTCGTCTCAATTTACAATGCATAACCTTGGTTTTGTTAATATTGACTCTTAAACCCTTGCTCGCCATGCCCTCTCTCCACTCTCTGAATTTGGCCTCAGCATCCTAAACTAAACTAAATAAAGAAGATACAAACGACCTTGAAACAATAGTAAGGTAGAAAGCATAAAAGTGAAAAGTGGAGAGAAATAAAGAAACGCGATGATGAAGATATAGACAATACGATAAATTACAACAAAGCAAAAGAAAGAAAATGAGAGAAGAAAGAAGAATTATAGTAAGAGATGAAAGCATAATAATAATAATGGAGAAAGAATAGTAATGGAAAGTGGAGAGAAATACAGAAGTGGGGAGAAAAAGATACAGCGAGATAATACTAGAAATATCAAAAACAGGCAAAACAAAGAAAATTGTAAAATAAAGAATGTTAATAAGATAGACAAAATACAAATGGAAAGTGAAGAGAAACTCAGTAAAGCAAGGAGGAAGAGATACAAAGATACTATACGAGAAACACTAACAACTAAAACAAGGAGAATGATAGAAAATAGAATAATGGTAATAAAGTAGAAAGAATATAAATGGAAAGTGAAGAGAAATTCAGTAAAGCAAGGAGGAAGAGATACAACGATACTATACGAGCAATGCCAAAAAGCAAAAGAAAGAGAATATGAGAAGAGATCGATAATAATAATAGGGCAGAACAAATATATATAGAAGTGGAAGAGAAACACAGAAATGGGGGGAGGAAGAGATACAGAGAGACTATACGAGAAATGCAAACAACAAAACGAAACAAAGATAATGGAAGAGAAAATAATAAGAGTAAAGTAGAAAGAATGAAAATGGAATGCGAGGAGAAAAAGAGATAGAGACAGTATTTGAAACATGCTAAACCCCAAAGCAAAATAAAGAGAATGGGAGAAGAGAGAATAATAATAATAAATATGGAAATGAAAGAAAATACAGTAAAGAGAGGGAAAACAGGTACAGCGAGAATGTATGATTAAGTTAATGACAACAGAAATAGGATGGGCGAAGAGAGAATAATAATAATAAGGGAGAAGGAATGACAATAGAAAGATAAGCTAAATACAGTAAAAGCGAAGAGGAAGAGATACAGAGAGACTATACGAAAAATGCAAAACCAAAACACTATAAATAGTAAAATTTCAAAATAAGAGAAAGAGAATGGGAGCAGAGAGAAGGATAAACTATAAGTACAAACAGCATGTAGCCTAACCCAAAGATCAACAGTATAACCCCCACCACAAATGAGTTTCAATGCGGATAAATGTAAAGTACTACATATCGGACACCAAAATGAGAAAGCAAACTATTTGATAAATGGCACTCAGCTTAAGAATGTAAACAGAGAAACCGATCTGGGAGTAACAATATCGAGTAACCTAAAACCGAGTCAACAATGTTCAGAAGTTGTTAACCCCTTCAGACTCATATGACGCAGAGGTTGCCAGATTAGCAATAAGAAATAGAGTTCTCTCACTCTTATAATTACCTCTCCAAAATTAGTTTTCTGCCCACAGCTAACTTAAAGACAACTGCAGAGGTTGAAGTAACGAAACTAAAGGTTTCTAAATACCCCTGATGGTAACAAAGACTTTAAAGTATCCCTAATCGGCTCAAAATCGCGTCATATGTCGGAGAAGGCAAACACAATAATTGGCTTTATAGGCAGGTAATTTGAGCATAAATCCAAAGAAGTTATCCTAACCCTTTACAATTCCTTAGTCCGCCCTCTTCTGGAATACTGCGTTCAATCCTGGTGCCCTTATTACCAAAAAGATATAGACAAGCTAGAATGAGTTCAACGTAGAGTTACCAAAATGATACCAAGCCTAAAGAACAAACCATACGAGGAGCGTCTTAGAGAATTAAATCTATTTCCTTTAACCCAGCGCAGATTAAGAGGCAGATGTGCTGGAAAGTGTGAAAAGGAACAACTTGAGATGGTTCGGCCATATGGAACGTATGGAAAGCGAGAGAATGACTAAGAGGGTGTACGAGAGCGAGGTGGAGGGACAGAGGGGGAGAGGTAGACCGAATATGAGGTGGAAGGATGGAGTGAGGAACTACATGAATGAAGGCGGTGCTGGTTGGGGGGAGGGGCGTCGACTGACTGGGGACAGAGGTGCATGGGGGCGGTTCGTTCGTGGCCACCCCTTCGGGGATCACGGCGTCAGGCAATAGATAGATAGATAGATTAAGAGGCGACTTAATTCAAGTGTTCAAAATCATCAAAGGCATCGACAATATGAACTGTAGTAAGCAGGGTCCAGAGAATATATTCTCTGGACCCTGGTAAGTACTTCACTATCGACCAATCTAATTACACGCGGGGAAACGGGTGCAAAATTATTGGTAAATCTTTTAACTCACACGAAGCTAACAATTTCTTCTTCAATCGAGTTGTCAACTTATGGAATGGGCTTCCCCGAGATGTTATAGACTGCAGCACCATTGATTCATTTAAACTTCGCCTAGACAAATATCTCGCATCAAACCCGCGACTGACTGCATTTGTAAATTAATTATTTTATTTTATCCTCCCCTCAGTTACTAACCCATCTGTCCCCTACTAACTTCCTAATCCTGCCACGGACATTAGTTCCAGGGCAGTAGTTCCCTTTCCAATGTTCCCTTACCCACTCTAAACCACTGTTTGGACACTAGATCCTCAGTGTCTTGGAGGACAAGCAGCCTAGGGAGGTCACTAGATCTGTTGTTGCTTGATTTCCTTTGTACTCCTTTGTACAAGGACCCCAGATGTGAAAACCCTAACCGGAATTTACGAGAACAAACGGCGGGAAAACGGGAGCAGAGGTGATAAACGGCCGAGAGAGAGAGAGAGAGAGAGAGAGAGAGAGAGAGAGAGGGGACGTGATAAAAGTGAAGTAGAAGAAGACTATGAATAATGAGGAAGATAGGGAGAAGTGGTCATAAACGGCGGAGACACAGAGAAAGGACCTGATGAAAGATAAGAAGTAGAAGACAATGAATGATGTTTATAGGGAGGAGGGGTGATTAAAGAGAAAAAGAAGAAAACAATATATTATGAAGGAGATAGGGAGGAGAGGTCATAAACGGCGGAGAGAGAGAGAGAGAGAGAGAGAGAGAGAGAGAGAGAGAGAGAGAGAGAGAGAGAGAGAGAGGGAGAGAGAGAGAGAAAAAAAAATACAAAGGAGTACACAGGAAAACAACCAACAACAGCTCATGCAACCCCTCTAGGTTATTCGCCCTCCAAAACACTGCTGTTCGAAGTGTTGCAATAGTATTTCGGAGAGAATGTGAAAAAGATGTGAGAAGGAAGTGCTGCCCTGAGGCTTAGTCCATGGCAGGGGAAATTATATTAAGATCTATTATGTTATTGAACGAACACTACTAAAGAAAATATTAATTCAATTACAAATACAGTCAACCTTGGGTTCAGGGCAAGGTGCTTGTCTAGGCGAACTTTGAATAATCGGTGTTGCAGTCTATGACATCTTGGGGAAGCCCATTCCACAAGTTGATAACGTGATTGAAGAAGAAATTCTTGGATTCAATTGAGTTGAATGATTTACCAATGATTTTGCAGCCATTTCCCTGCGTGTAGTTTGATCGGTCAATCGTTAAATATTGAATACGGTTCATGTTGTCGTTGTCGATGCCTTTAATGATCTTGAAAACTTGAATAAAGTCACCTCTCAATCTGCGATTGGTTAATGGATATAAATTTAGTTTTTTAAGATGTATGGTTTGTTCCGAAGACAGGGTATCATCTTCATAACTGTACGTTGAACTCCTACCAATTTTTCTATATATCTTTTTTATAGTAAGGGCACCAGAACTGAACGCAGTATTCCAAAAATGGGCAGACTAATGAATTATAAATGGTGAGGATAATTTATTTGTATTTATGTTTAAATGATCTACCTATGGAACCAATAATTTTTGTTTGCCTTCTTAACAACTTCAGCACAATGTTGACTTGGTTTTAAGTTACTGGATATTGTTACTCCTAAATCTGTTTCTCTGTTTACACTCTTTAGCTGGGTGCCATTCATCAATTAGTCTGCTTTTTCATTGCAGTATCCGATATGAAGTACTTTATACTTATCTTCATTGAAGCACATTTGACAGATTTTAGCCCATGGTGAAAGCTTGTTTAGAATGTTTTGCATATTTTCAACATGTTAATTACGTCAGTATGGTATTTGCGATGTTTGTGTCATCCGCAAACTTTGAGACTGTACAGGTGAGACCCTTATCTATGTCGTTAATGTAAATTAGGAAAAGGACTGGCCCAAGCGCTGATCTTTGAGGTACACCACTAGTTACATTGGTCCACGTTGATGCTTCCCTATTAATACCTACTCTTTGTTTCCTTTCACCAAGCCACTTTTCTATCCACTGTAGAACGCCGCCGTGTATTCCATGTGCTTTTAATTTCATCACTAACCGTCTGTGTGGAAATTCATCAAAGGCTTTCTGGAAATCTAAGTATATAATATCTACAGCTTTAAGATGTCATGGAAGAAGTCTAAAAGGTTTGTTAAGCAGGAACGTTTTTTGCGAAAACCATGTTGCGTTTCTCTTTGTATATTATTTTCCTCCAAGTGATTAATGAGTGTGTTTTATTATTGTTTATAGTATTTGGCATACTACTGAGGTCAAGCTGATTGGACGATAATTGCTAGGTAAGGAATTGCTACCTTTTTCTTAAATTGGTGTTACGTTTCAAGCTTCCACTCATCAGGTATTTCGCCAGGAGAGAGAGAGAGCGAGAGGACTTGATGAACCAGAAGAAGAAAAAGAAGGTAAAGAAGAAAAAGAAGAAGAAGCAGAAGAAGCAGAAGAAGCAGAAGAAGAAGAAGAAAAAGACGAAGACGAAAAAGACGAAGACGAAGACGAAAAAGACGAAGACGACGAAGACGAAGACGAAGAAGAAGAAGAAGAAGCAGCATAAGAAAAAGCAGGAGAAGAAGAAGATATAGAAGAAGAAGAAGAAGCAGCAGGAGAAATAGAAGAAGAAGAAAAAGGCAATGAATGATGAAGAGAGACAGGGAGGAGAGGTGGCAAAAAGCGGAAGCAGAGAGAGGCGATGATTAAAGAAGAAGAAGAAAAAAGAAGACACAGAAGGGAGGAAGAAGAAGACGACAACAATGAATGATGAACGTGTGTGTGTGTGTGGGAGAGGGGGGGGGGGCTGAATTCGAGAGGCGACAAGGATCGATCGACTTAGATATTCGTATTGGCAAGGAAGGAGAGAGAAAGAGAAAAAAATATCCCGTTTCAAATTCGTTGTGATAAAATATGAGTCCGTCCGACTGTTCTGGGCTGCGAGAGAAAGTGCCATGGGTTGAAGACTGGACCAAGAAGTAAAGCGAATACTATGATAAACGAAGAAAAGGTCTACAAAAGAAACGAGCGAATTGACCGCTTGCGAGTTTCAGGCTATAAGGAAGTTGGAGTGTTTTACATTGATATTTAGCAGAATTAGCAGATAAAATGCAGTTGTAGTAAATTTATAAACCCATACAACTAAATTCAACATACATTTTATCCATTAGACATCTACTTTATTATTGTATTTCTGTTTAATATCGATGTTTACGTCACCAACATCATTATAGCCTGAAACTCGCAAATGGTCAATTCGTGAAAGGAAGACATATAGACGGAAGAGCGAGTAGACGTGTTACAGGTTGCTCAAATATGTTGGTTTGGAGATTTGAAATGGAAATAACTAAAATATGGATTTTTTTTTTTTTTTTTTTTTTTTTTTTTATGTGTATGAAGGAGACAATAGGTAGACTGGCTGTAACGAGTGTCTCCTCCAAAGCCAAAAGAGTGACAGAGCCAAATTCAATAGACGTTAGGGTCAAAATGCCTGGACATCCAAAGATTAATTAAGGGGTAGTGCTTGTTTTTTATGAACCCCCTTCTCCCTCATGTTTAGCATATTAGTGTTGAGGTTATAAGACGTTCGTTCCGTTAGTTTGGCGATTTTGAGACCTTTCGCCCCATTTCTTTGTCAATATTAAGACCTATCGTGTCATTTAGGAGTCTAACTTTTCCTGGCGAGCCTGTAATTTTAGAGGAAATCGGCCTTCGGCCGGGACATTTTTCTACCGAAAAATGTACAAATTTATCTTGACAGGGGGTCTGTGACGCATGTCCAGTGTGAGCATGCTGTACAGAATGCCTAGTCATGCCCCACTCTCGCTAGGATCGTCAGGGCAGGAACTTTGGCTGTAGTCTATGTAGAGTTTCCTAACTTAGTTAATGTGAGCCGTTGTACTATAAGTAATATGAATATGTATTTTGTTTTCATCTGAGTCATCGAGTTCTATTTTATATCATTAGTTATAAGTATTGTGTGTAAAACTTATTTGTAATGATGGGAGAAGCAGCAGCCACCGTTGGGGGTCAGTGGGTGCGCCATGCGGGAGGTGGGCCTAACTCACTAGCACTCCCCCCCTCCCCCCTCCCCTCAGTGCTGGGAAAGCCTTTGTCTATCCCAGAGGAGAGAGAGAAATTACGTAATGATTGTCAGTGGGCGGTCCTTAGTAGTTCACGTTGGGCTCACTAGGGGGCCGGGTATAAAAAGGGAAGTCTAGCCATTTTTTCTTCAGAACTCATTAGGCAGAGCGACTTCTCATTTCCCTTGCTAACTATATATATTCTTCTGACTGATGTGAACTTTCTCTACTACCTTACATTCTTATCTCCTCTTTTCCCTACCCTTTTTAACTTCCATGGTCCCGTTGGTGCAGAGCTAGTCAGCCAACGTATTATCGCTGGAGTTCTCATGAGATACATGCCTATTAGATAGCCTATTTTGGAAGGGTTAATTTAGAATAGGATTGATTTATGTTTGTTGCACTCATATATGCATTTCCCTGTGTGTTATTATTATTATTCCTGTTTTCTGCTAGTCTAGGTAATGCTAGACTGGGATAAGGCTACTGGTGTTGTGATTTCCGATGTGTACTAGATTTTGTTGAACCTGTACAATCGCAACGGAGACGTGGGAAGCCTAGGTGGTCTTTCTGACTGTGTACCTTGTGAGTTTAGCACTGTGTTGCGAGTGAGGGCTTTTGCCTCTGCCACCCAACACTGTGCTAACTCGTTTGCTTTGACTTTGAGAGGGTCGCCAGGAGAGAACCAGATACTAGCGATCTGGATCTCTCAAGAGAGCACCCCGTCAATTAACGTAATTTGGCCGCACAGCCTTAAGGACTTCGCTAGGCTACGAGCCGCTTGCTCAGCCATTGTTTCCTAGCCTACTACATCCCAGCTAGACTTTACTCGATTAGTAGATACAGAATAGTATTGAAGCTTTCCTCATGTATGATATTGTTTATGCACTATTGATTTCATGTGTTGCAAGCTTGGCTACTTTAGTGATTAGTGGCCCCCGAGCACAATCCGAGTAGGCTGTTGCCGTTGCATTTGCGGAGTGCTTCTTTTTAATGTTTGCCATTTACTATTGCATATTCTTTTTAATTGTTCTTATGCCAATTTAAACCTTTAATAGTATTTAATTGCCAGTGTTTTGCTTATTGAATTGCTGTTCAAAATCCGATACGTACTTCTTACGAGCATCCGAGAAGCATCTAACTTTTTCAGAAGATTCCTTGCTCGATGCTTAAGGACTATTAATTAACGTAACGTAATAGTGCCGATCCGAAGTAGAGGGTGGAGGACTTCTTAAGTTCTTAGTCAAGGGTGGATTACTTCGGCTTCGGCCAACACTATTCTTTGGTGTTGTTGTTTCTTACTTCTTTGTTTGATTGTTGACCAGACTAGATAATTCCTGTCTCTTTATTAGTCTGTTGTTGAACACTAGTACCGAGTTCTTGTATACCCCGTTATAGCAGATCGAACTCTGGAGGGTATTGGTGTTTTTTGTTCGGCTGGCAGTACTCAGGGTTTGGGATCGTGTGTTTCCGTTGTGGCAGCGAGCCGTACTCGAGTCCTGATTGAGAGCCCTTGTGTACCCGAGTGCCAGGTCGTAACAAATGGCGACCTTGCTTAGGATTTTGTGAACAGTATAAATTTTTGGAGAGTTGTACAACATTTGTTTGTTTGTATTTTAGCGTGCATATTGAAGAATATTTTGTTTTTGTATGGCAATTAGTAAAGCATTTAAGAGACTCCAGTTAATTTAGTAATTAGTGCTTGCATAGGAAGTTTAACACTTTTGTCTCGAGAATTTTTTTGTGGACTTCAGTATGTCGTGCATTAGCACTGACGATGAGCGAGAGATGCCATTTGAAGGTGTGCCGTTAGTAACCAGTGAGGAGGATGCTAGAGTTTTTGTGAGTAAGCGGTACCACGTGACGGAGGAGAGGCTGACTGGGGTGGATGTTTGTGGCTTGCACCTGATAGCCAAGGTTTTGGGCATTTCCAATGTAGTAGGGATGTCCAAGGGGGAGCTGATTTCCTGGGTGTTGCGTGGGCGACATGGGGTTTCGGAGGAGAGGGCGTTTGGGGGGGTTCCTCCCCAGATCCCCTCTCACTCGACTCCCACAGTGCCGTCCACTCAGTTACCGGAGGTTAGCACTCTCCCACAGAGGGATGAGAATTGGCAGATTGGAATGCCCTCGGGTGGTGCACATGGTGGTTCCCCAGTTTTTGCCCCCCCTCCTTCAGTAGTGGCAGCTCCCTCTTCCTGCCTGTCTCCAGATATGGTATTTAGACTTGAGCTTGCTAAGATTGAGGCTAGGAAGCAGGAGAATGAGACTAGGAGGCATGAGATTGAGGTTAGGAGGCAAGAGGATGAGACCAGGAGGCAAGAGGATGAGACCAGGAGGCATGAGGCTGAGCTTAGGTACGACTCAGAGAAATATTGTGCTAAATTAGATTTAGATAAGACTCGTGCAGAGTCGACAGGGACTCGGATGGGCCGTGAGGGCCAAGTAAGAGAACAGTCCTTAGCCCACTTAGTCAAATTAGTGCCGGTATTTAGTGAAACTGAAGTCACAGAATTTTTTAATCGTTTTGAGAAGAAGTGTAGGGAGCATAATTGGCCTGAAGAGAAGTGGGCAGCTCTAGTCTCCTCAAGACTTACGGGTAAGGGTCTGAAGGCTTATGATGCACTGCCTTTAGAGTCTTGCATTGACTACCCAGAATTAAAGAGAGCTGTCCTACGGGCATACGAGTTGCAACCGGAAACATATCGATTGAAGTTTCGGGGTGTTACAAAGACTAGGGAGGCGACCTTTCTTGAACATGCCCGGGACTTAAAAGATGCACTTAAAAACTGGACACGTTCTGAGAAAGCTGAGACGGCCGAACAGTTGACTGAGCTGTTTCTGCTCGAGCAGTTTTATAAGTGTACTGGTGCAGAAATGACTTTAACTATTAAAGAAAAGAACCCAAAAACTCTACAGGAGGCAGCTGAGATGGCTGACCTCCGGCTATCACTAATTCGTGGGTGCGGGTCTGCCCAGCGTAGTGAGGCAGGTAACAAGGGGCGTGACGCCCCACCCCCCCGAGTTAGTGATGTACCTTATGCAAACAAGTACAAGAGCCATGATACCAAGACTGACCACAAGACTAGCACCGTCCCATTTAAGAAGGGGCCGGGCCCTTCCCAGTACCAAGGGAAGCCCAAAGGGGAGTTGGAGTGTTATCAATGTCATAAAAAGGGGCACTTTGCAAGAGTCTGTCCTAGCAAACCACCTACAGCAGCTGTGTCTTTGGCCTGCAACATTGGTGTGTCTCCGAAGTCATCTGAGTTTGCCCGGGGCAGTTCGTCAGAGGCTGAGGCACAGCCAATGCAGAAGCACCTGGGAGGCTCGAACCCTGCTCAGGATGTTTTTTGCGACCATAGAGGGCGGGGTTGCGTGATGTGGGCGGGGCGCAAGCATGGAGTAGAGGTCTTGCGTGATACAGGTGCTTCCCAGACTCTGATGAAAAACTTGACTGGCTACCCTATAAACGCGGCTCGGGTGGTAGTGGTGCAGGGTATTAATGCAACTCGGTCATACCCGCTGGTGCGGTTGGAGTTGGAGGTGGATGGTGTGGCACGTGAATTGGATGTCGGGATTGTGGAGAAACTGCCAGTGGAGGGCGTCGACCTTCTTCTCGGCAACGACTTTGCAATGCCCGCTTCTGAGGTTCTACCCTTAGTCGTTGCCGAGAGGCCGGCCGACGTGAGTAGGGAAGAGCAAGAGTGGGTCGAGCGGTGCCAGACACAACCCATGGCGTGTGTTGTCACCCGAGCTCGGGCAGCTAAAGTGTCACAGCCTAGTCCTCCGTCTTCAGACCAGCGGAGGAACGATCAACAGGAGGAGGCTAAAGCAGGAGTTGGTTTTAAGAGTTTTGACTCGGCGGCTCTCCCGGGTGATTCAGTATTGGCACCTATGTTAGAGTCTGGAGAGGCCCCAGGACCTGTCACAGCTAGTGAGGAGGTAGGGCAGGAAGAGACTCCGAGGCAGCAACGTTACACACGGAGAGAAAAAAGGGTTGCTCAGTTTGATATTGGGGGAGGACTTGGGTTGCTTCGGAAGCATCTAGACAGGTTGGTTCCCTCAGATATTTGTAAACTGCAGTTGGAGGATCCGGAAGTTCAGAAGTGTGGTAATGGTGCTGTCGAGATCAAACACGAGGACGGGGAAGCATGTCATGTGAACCTGTTGGAGGAGTTTGTGAGGCAACCACCTGAGCAGCCTACTGTCCCTGCGTTGGTCTGCCGCGGCCAAGGTGGAGAAGGAGAGGGGGGCAGTAGGGCACAGGTGGAGGAGAGTAGGGATTGTCATGTCTCGGCGGAGCAGTGGGCGGGGGACACGAGTCTGGTGGCTGTGGAAGCGCTAGAGCACCTGCCTGAGCAGCAGTGTGCAGCACTCCAGCACCAGCTCGGTTCATACCCCACTGGTCGTGCCAAGCCCCTGAGTCTCACAACTCGGGCGGTGCAAGATGTTCCGCGGGCAGGTCACGTGAATGTTGAAAGACCGTTAGCCTCGTTGTTTCGGTGGTTCAAGGTGGGCGACGAGGCTTTGGCAGGGTCGACCCATGGCTGCCAAGGGTGGTGGTCAAAAGGAGGACATTGAGCAGATTGGTGAGGTTGGCTGTGGAGTGGATGTGCCCGGTCGTCACATAGCCTCCCAATGCTGCTCTAGTCTAATGCAACAGCCCTACCATAGACCGACTGTATCTGGCCATGTCTCTAAAAGCGGTGATGCTGCGCAGGCAGATGTCGTCACAAGGAATGCGGGGGTGCGCATGTACGGTATCGGCGGGGAAGCCTTAGCAATAATGAACTATGGGAGTGACTGCACAGGTGGTACTGATTGTCCCTCTCATGACCTGGCTGTTCTAGGGACGAAGGTGGAGAAGGAGGGAGACTACAGGTTAGAAGCTGCGGTCTCGGCTGGGTTGTGGGAGGGCACTAGGCATGTTGTTCGTGGAGACAGTGCAAGGCAGTTGTTTACTAGGCGATGGCAGTACTTTCGCATGTTTGTTGCTTCTCCAGGCCTGATGTACGGGGTAGAATCCGACATGCAGGCTGGAGATAGTGCAAGGCTCAGTTTAATTCCCTACCGTATAAATCCTGCTCGACAGCCTATGGTGCAAGCAGAGCTGGATTACGTGTGGACGAAGGGTCTGAGGGATAAGGAATGTCGTGAGTGGTCGTTGCCTGTAACTTTGCAACCGGTGTTAAGTGGCAAGATCAGTGAGTGTGTTGATTGCGAGAGTGTGTGTGCATTATCCCTGACAGACGCCTATACCTTATCAAGAGTTGACGACACCATAGACTGCCTCGGGGCTGCATCGCCTATCACGAAAGTAGATTTAGTAAAAGGTTACTGGCAAGTACCTTTGTCCGAGCGTGCTAAAGAGGTATGTGGTTTTGTTGTGGACGGGAGTACCTACCGGTGCAATGTTATGCCTTACGGACTTAAGAATGCACCAGCAACGTTTCAGAACCTGATGAATGAAATTGTAAAGGACATTCCAAATTGCACCGTATATTTGGACGATGTAATCATTTATGATGACGACTTTGAGAGCCATTGTGAGCACCTTGAGACCTTGTTCCGGAAACTTAGTGAAGCAGGTCTGGTAGTAAATTTGGCAAAGTGTGACTTCGTAAAAGCCACTGTGCAGTACCTTGGGTTTGTAGTGGGAAGGGGACAGGTGTGCCCTCCTCAGAACAAGGTACAGGCTATCAATAAATTTCCGCACCCAACAACCAAGAAGCAGATTATGAGATTCTTGGGTATGATAGGCTACTACAGACGCTTCATAAAAGGTTACTCAACGGTGTTGGCACCTCTCACAGATTTGTTATCTAAAGATAAGAAGTTCAAATGGGCGCCTGAGTGTGAGAAGGTGTTTAGGGAAGTAAAACACCTGTTGTGCACTCACCCGATCCTCAGGGCCCCTGACTTTAGCCTACCTTTCCAACTAGCAACGGAGGCTAGTGGTGTGGGGGCTGGTGCCGTCCTTGTGGAAAAGGACGATGATGGGCTGGAGCATCCTGTTAGTTTCTGCTCGGAGAAGTACAATTCGGCCCAGGGGAGCTGCTCTGTTGTCGAGGAGGAGCTGCTGGCGGTTGTGCTTGCGCTGGGGCATTTCGAGGTCTATGTTCCAGCCTATGGTCCGGTCGTTGTAGTTTACCCAGATCATCACCCTCTCAAGTTCTTGGACCAGTTTCACAATCGGAATATGAGGCTGACCAGGTGGTCACTAAGGTTATGGGTATATAACCTGGACATACGCCATATTGCCGGTTGTGACAACGTGGTTGCAGATGGTCGTTCAAGGGTATATGATCCTGGGTAGATTGACACACGGGTAGCCTCCTGCTTTAGTTTGAATAGTATTTTGCGCTTGGTGCTTGTTGGCTCGCGGTTGTAGCCCAGCGTATTGGGTCGTAAAGCAGGAGTTGAGCGTTTGGTATAGAAGAAAATAGGCTGCCCTTATAGTGCAGCCGGGAAAAACATATTAAAATATAAAAATCATAAAAAAAGAAAAAACTCTTTCTTTTGATATAGATAATTGTATAAGTTTGTCATAGCCTATAGAGTTTGAGTAGTCCACGAACTATCAAACGGCTGAGCTGCTGTAAGCTCGCTCTGGGAGCATGATATTGTGTCTTTTTGCTATTGTTTGGAGGAGTTATAAAATGTGATTTTTTTTTTTTTTTTAATAATAAGATGTGTTTTGGTGATAAACTCAGCTTTGTTTTAGTGCCATGCGGTCGCTGGGTGTGAGGGGCTTGATGGGGTTCTGTGTTTGTCAGATTTTAGCTCAGGGTTGAGCAAGTAAAATCTTGGGGGAGGTGTGACGCATGTCCAGTGTGAGCATGCTGTACAGAACGCCTAGTCATGCCCCACTCTCGCTAGGATCGTCAGGGCAGGAACTTTGGCTGTAGTCTATGTAGAGTTTCCTAACTTGGTTAATGTGAGCCGTTATACTATAAGTAATATGAATATGTATTTTGTTTTCATCTGAGTCAACGAGTTCTATTTTATATCATTAGTTATAAGTATTGTGTGTAAAACTTATTTGTAATGATGGGAGAAGCAGCAGCCACCGTTGGGGGTCAGTGGGTGCGCCATGCGGGAGGTGGGCCTAACTCACTAGCACTCCCCCCCTCCCCCCTCCCCTCAGTGCTGGGAAAGCCTTTGTCTATCCCAGAGGAGAGAGAGAAATTACGTAATGATTGTCAGTGGGCGGTCCTTAGTAGTTCACGTTGGGCTCACTAGGGGGCCGGGTATAAAAAGGGAAGTCTAGCCATTTTTTCTTCAGAACTCATTAGGCAGAGCGACTTCTCATTTCCCTTGCTAACTATATATATTCTTCTGACTGATGTGAACTTTCTCTACTACCTTACATTCTTATCTCCTCTTTTCCCTACCCTTTTTAACTTCCATGGTCCCGTTGGTGCAGAGCTAGTCAGCCAACGTATTATCGCTGGAGTTCTCATGAGATACATGCCTATTAGATAGCCTATTTTGGAAGGGTTAACTTAGAATAGGATTGATTTATGTTTGTTGCACTCGTATATGCATTTCCCTGTGTGTTATTATTATTATTATTCCTGTTTTCTGCTAGTCTAGGTAATGCTAGACTGGGATAAGGCTACTGGTGTTGTGATTTCCGATGTGTACTAGATTTTGTTGAACCTGTACAATCGCAACGGAGACGTGGGAAGCCTAGGTGGTCTTTCTGACTGTGTACCTTGTGAGTTTAGCACTGTGTTGTGAGTGAGGGCTTTTGCCTCTGCCACCCAACACTGTGCTAACTCGTTTGCTTTGACTTTGAGAGGGTCGCCAGGAGAGAACCAGATACTAGCGATCTGGATCTCTCAAGAGAGCACCCCGTCAATTAATGTAATTTGGCCGCACAGCCTTAAGGACTTCGCTAGGCTACGAGCCGCTTGCTCAGCCATTGTTTCCTAGCCTACTACATCCCAGCTAGACTTTACTCGATTAGTAGATACAGAATAGTATTGAAGCTTTCCTCATGTATGATATTGTTTATGCACTATTGATTTCATGTGTTGCAAGCTTGGCTACTTTAGTGATTGGTGGCCCCCGAGCACAATCCGAGTAGGCTGTTGCCGTTGCATTTGCGGAGTGCTTCTTTTTAATGTTTGCCATTTACTATTGCATATTCTTTTTAATTATTCTTATGCCAATTTAAACCTTTAATAGTATTTAATTGCCAGTGTTTTGCTTATTGAATTGCTGTTCAAAATCCGATACGTACTTCTTACGAGCATCCGAGAAGCATCTAACTTTTTCAGAAGATTCCTTGCTCGATGCTTAAGGACTATTAATTAACGTAACGTAATAGTGCCGATCCGAAGTAGAGGGTGGAGGACTTCTTAAGTTCTTAGTCAAGGGTGGATTACTTCGGCTTCGGCCAACACTATTCTTTGGTGTTGTTGTTTCTTACTTCTTTGTTTGATTGTTGACCAGACTAGATAATTCCTGTCTCTTTATTAGTCTGTTGTTGAACACTAGTACCGAGTTCTTGTATACCCCGTTATAGCAGATCGAACTCTGGAGGGTATTGGTGTTTTTTGTTCGGCTGGCAGTACTCAGGGTTTGGGATCGTGTGTTTCCGTTGTGGCAGCGAGCCGTACTCGAGTCCTGATTGAGAGCCCTTGTGTACCCGAGTGCCAGGTCGTAACAGGTCTAGGAGGTGTTTTTTTAAATATTGATGGAGGTCTAGTGAGGAAACTCAAAAATATATAAATTAATGAATAAATACACCTTAAAGCAAACTAAGTGATAGGAAGAAGGAAACATTGGAAAGGAAAGAGTTAACCCTTTGAGTACCAGCGACGTGTGTTATATTTAATTATAGCTCTAGTTAGACGATATTATGCAGCTTAGGAAGGATCTGTGGTTATTAACCCCTAACTAGCGGCGCGCAACATAAGTCGAGTATAATAAATTTGGACTATCTGGCGGCGCGCGACATAGGTCGTGTGGTAATTTCAGCACGTAATGTTGCTGAGAGAGAGAGGCAAATGGTGGCAGGAGAGTAGCGAGCGTATGACTGCTCCAGACCACCGCGGCGAACCTACTGACACGAATCCCACCTCCTCCCTCCCTCTCTCACTCGCTACATACTGAATTGTATGGGGAAAGTACCGAATTACATGCTTTTTGCACTCGTGTTGCGCGGTTGTTGCAAGAAAACTAGCTGTCATAAAAGAATCGTTGTGGTGTCATTGGAAAGCTCTGTTTATGCCCTTTCAGGGATAGATACTTGTTTTACGCTCTGGGTCTTATTTAGGCATGAAAATGATCACGTAAACAGCCCTATTTTGGCTAAAAACACCCCGCTGGGCGGTACATATAAATAGACCGCCTAGCCCGCCAATAAGGTGTTAAAAGGGTTGGTTGAGATAGTTTGAAGTCATATTATTGCTAGAGGTTCTTCCTAAGCTGAATATAATCGTCTAATAGTTGCCAGAATACGAAGAAAAATATGTCACTGGTACTGTACGGGTTAATACTGTATACTCAGATTTGAGAAGACAAAATATCGGTATATATTTGATCTATTACTGTTTACCCTTTGAGGATCATGACGCGGTTTGACATTTTATTTGGGCTACCAATAGACGACTTTTGTTCAGATTAGGAAGGTAAATGTAAGTCAGAGGGTCAATTGAGATGATACTTACCCTATTGACAAACACAAATCATCCTAAGTTGCTTAAAATCGTCTAATGATAGCCAGAATAAACTGGCAAAATGCGTCATAACACTGAGAGAGCTCTGAGGAACACTGATTATTGTAATAGAGGTAGAATAGTGAGAGAGATGCAACATTGCGGCGGAGAGAGAGAGAGAGGCTGCAGCTAATTGGTAAGTGGATGTGAATTAATGAGACGGAAGGCTTTCTTTTCTACATTGTATAGAAGTGCGGTGTGAGAGGATCCTCCCCAAACATGTGGACAATACTCAATACATGGGCGCACTGTGCCCCTGTACAGAGCAAGAAGCTGCGCAGGGGTAAAGAACCCCTGGAAGCGGTTGAGCACACCCAGCTTCTGGGAAGCTGTTTTAGCTAGAGTGGTAATATGATCTTTCCAGGAGATATCAGAAGAAAAAGAGACACCAAAAATATTAAGAGAAGATGAAGGGTTAATTTGTATGTTGTTGAAGAGTAGGTCATAGTTTTCTGGAAGGGGGAGACGAGTAGACAGATGGAGAAATTGAGTTCTGGAAGCATTGAAAGTAACAAGATTATCTCTTCCACAATTATAGATAGTAGAGAGATCAAAAGATTAGTGTTTCATGGCCTCCTTACGTAAGTTTTAGAGTTCTGCTGTGAATGGTGTTGTGGAAGGATAGTTGAATAGTGCCAACAGATCTTCCTAAGATGCTTAACACTCCACGAGCGGCTAGGTCGGTAACTTCTACTACCTGGCAAGCGGGTGGTTTTACCCTAAACGACCTTGTTCCCGTGCTCTTTTTCATGCATAAACAAGAGCCAGAGCGTAATACAATTATGTATCCCTGAAAGGGCGATAATTGAGCTTTCCAATGACACCAGAACCATCCTTCTACGACCACGCGTTCTCTTGCAACGATCGTGCAAGACGAGTGCAAAATCCCTAAAATAAGGTAATATCCTTACATAATTCCCTGTGTAGCGAGGCAGTGAGTGTGGATGTGTGTGGAGGGAACGTCAGTAGTCGCGCGGGACCCGTGCTGAGCAGTCATGAGCCGACCTACGCTCCTCCCATCGCTCGTCTCTCTCTCAGAGCCATTTGTTACGATCCAGGTTCTCAAAGACACAGGGCTCTTCAACATTGGACTAGATAATGGCAAAAAGCAACAACGGTAACACTAGATCCAACCCCTGCCTTAAACACTGGAAAACAAAACACCATTACCGCCCTGAGTCGTGCCTGGACAACGAGGTATCCTATGACTCGGTAACTGGTGCACACACACTAGGCTGACGCTCAATGAAACAGCCTATTCTCAAACAGTAAAAGATTACTCGATTATGTTACACAAAGAAAAGATAGTTAACGTGATTAATTAACGTTACGGTAGATACTCAAATAACTGGCACTCCTGTATTAAAGAAAGTGCAATGCTAGTCCTGCAACATCAACTGGAAACTTCTGAAATAAGTCTGAAGCTGGGAAGATGTCCGTAAAGAATCTTGAACAATTATAATGCAGAATACGGGTCACAATAAATGCTAGGACATATAGTAATAATAGGCAGGCGAATAATAAAGACTGTGCAAAGGTAGTAATGCTCGACAACTAAAGAAATGCTTCGTGACACAACGCAACAGCCTACTCGGGTTGTGCAACTCAACAACAACCTCGGCTCAAAAGTGCAGTGAATAATAATGCTGCATACATATAATAATGGGGCTTATCTCTAACCAGTGTCTGCTCAGTTAATAAAGTCTAGCTGGGGTATCAAGGCAGGGCAACAATGGGCGAGCATGCGGCTCGTAGCCTAACGTTGTCCAAGGGTGGTATAATGAAGATTACGTTATATGACGGGGATGCTCTCTTGATAAATCTAGGTCTCTAGTACCTAGCTCTATCCTGGCGATCCTTCAGAAGTCAACACAAAGAGGCAGCACTATGTTGTGAGGGATAGGCTATGGCCCTCTCACACCACAGCGCTGTGCTCGCAAAGTAAACCAACCCGAAGACAACTTAGGCTCCCACAGTACCTGTCGATGTCATGCAGAGCTTAGCTAACACTGCACACATCGGAGACAACGACACAGTAACCTTACCCCTAGTCTAGCTTTAGATAACCAAGAAGAATCACTCAACACCTTGCAAGGGAGACATATACCAGTCTACAACCTTCCCGAGAGAGGACACACGGAAAAGTCCGTCTCTCTAAACCTCAATAAAGCATAATACCTCCTTAACCTAACACATGGAAATATCTGAGAGCTTCGCGTACAATACGAATGGTCGACGGTGAACGTCTATGCTGAAACCAGAAGGGATGTTGAGTTTAATAAAGATTAGAGAATGAGAAAGGAGAAGTCGAGAGAGAGAAATAGTATGCAAAGTAGCGAGTATGGGGGACAGAATTGCAAAGGATGTAGGCGATACACGTGTCAGGCAAGCTCTGAGCTGGTAAAGAACACGAGGCAGCGACGGGAAGGGACTAGTTGACCACCCAGCCGCCAACGCCGTCAGCGCCCAAGCGAGCCGCGTCATAGCTCACCACGCTGCTGGGTGTACTCCTTCACACTCTCTCGCTCGCCTCCCACACAAGCAACATTTATATTATAGCGAATATAAAATATAAGGCGCGGCCACAGACCAAAACAAAGACCACTTCTAGACTGTCTGTGGCAACACGACACTAATGAAATAAAGCAGATCATTCTAGGACAACTGTAGCCTATCCCCCCATCCTGGCGAGCGCTAGCGAGCTGCAATGCCCCACGCAACCATTCTGCTAACGCCGGGAGGCGTCACACATTATTGCTCAAAAATTGCACACAGACTTAAGTCTGGCCCCACCACTTAGTCCTTGGTTCTCTAGGCCGCCTTAAGTTGAGTCCCGCTAAACAAGGGTTAAGGGGGCCCATCTCGTTTTTCTCTTCTCGCTCTCCCTCTCTCACTGGGTTGTATCCATTCGGCCCCATTCAGCCTACTGTTTTAAGAGGTATATCCCCATCCAGTTGTCGACTTTTTCCTGGTGAGCGGTAGCGAGCCAGCATATTTTTAATAATATTTTTGACAGCAGGCTAAATTTGTACATTTTTTGATAGAAACATTTCTCCGGCAAAGCCGGATTTCTTCATACAATGATGGCTCGCTATCGCTCACCAGGAAGAAATCGACACCTGGATGGGGATAAACGTCTTAAAACAGTAAGCTGAATGGGCCGAATGGATACAAGCCAGAGAGAGAAAGAGAGAAAAGCAAAACAAAAACAGGTCACCCCCCTTAAGATCGTCTAATGATAGCCAGAAAAAAACGTCAAAATGCTTTAAAGTCCTCAATGGGGTAAATTATAAAAATACAGAGATATACAAAGATAATAATCTTATTTGGGCTACCATTAGACGATTTTTATTCAGATTAGGAAGGGTATATGGAAGTCAGAGGGTTAATTGAGATAGTATTTACCCTTTTGATGCCCACAGATAGTCCTAAGTTGCTTAAAATTGTGTAATGATAGCCAGAAAAAGCTGTCAAAATGCGTCATAATCTTCAAGCGGTAAATTATATAAATACAGAGATAGACAAATATATAATGTTAATTGGGGCTACCATTAGACGAGTTTTATTCAGATTAGGAAAGGTATATGGAAGTCAGAGGGTTAATTGAGATAATATTTACCCTTTTTGATTATAAGAATACAGAGATAGACAAAATTAGTAATCTAATTCCCCCATTACTAATTCGTTTTGCAGATCAGGAAGCCTCGGCACCAATCTATCCCCTGCCAGATTAAGCAGCACATGGCGCCTTTCTTTATTATAGGCAGTCGATTATTATTGCATAGGTTTCTTTCAGTTTGGGATGGATTTGTGAGAGTTAATGGGGAAGGATTTATATACTGGTATATATATATACAGTATATATATATATTTTTTTCTATGTGAATGAGGGAGACAAAAGGCATAACTGCCTGCAGCGAGTGCCTCCCCCAGATTTCAAAGACTGACAGGGCCGAAATCAAGGGACGTTCGAGCTAAAATGCCTGGACACACGGATTTTGAAGCAATTTAAGTCATAGGAAGAGGGAAAGACTGATTCTGGAAGAGAGTTCCAGAGCTGAGCAGTTGAATAGAAGAAAGTCTGAGAATATCGTTTCACTCTTGGGTTGGAGAGTTGCACAGAGTAGGGGTGGGGTGTTGCAAGGCGGGTACTACGTACCCTTCTTAGAGGAGGTGGTATACACTGGGAAAGCTCCGAGGAACACTGATTATTGTAGTAGCGATAGAATAGCGAGAGAGATGCAACATTGCGGCGAAGAGAGAGAGATTGCAGAGAGTTGGTGAGTGGACGGGAGTTAATGATACAAAAGGCTTTCCTTTCTAATTTATCTAGGAGTGCGGTGTGAGGGGATCCTCCCCACACATGTGAACAATACTCAATACAAGGACGCACTGTGCCCCTGTACAGAGCAAGAAGCTGCGCAGGGGTAAAGAACCCCTTAAGCTGCCTTAGCGAGACTGGTAATATTGTCTTTCCAAGTGAGAGCAGAAAAAAAAGAGACACCAAGAACATTGAGAGAAGTTGAAGGGTTGATTTTTGTATTGTTGAAGTATAAGTGATAGATCTCTGGAGGTTCCTGACGGGTAGTAAGATGGATAAATTGAGTCTTGGAAGCATTAAATGTAACAAGGTTTTCTCTACCCCAATTGGAAATATTAGCTAGATCAGAAGATAAGTGCTTTATGGCTTCATTACGTTTGCTTTCAAGGGACTGCTGGCTGGGACGTTCTGGAAAACTAATTGAGTGGTGTAAAAAAAAAAAGAGTCGTCTGCATATGAATGGATGGGATGTATATTATATATGTCTATATATATATGTACTGTATATATATATATATATATATATATATATATATATATATATATATACTGTATATATATATATATATATATATATAATTATATACCGGTATATATTGTATATATTTATATATATAATATATATATTCTATATATATTTAATTTCCTCCGTAGACCTCTATCTACAGTATATATCTATCTATTACCTTACGCCGTGATCCCCGAAGGGGTGGCCACGAACGAAACGCCCCCATGCACCTCTATCCCCAGTCAGTCGACGCCCCTACTCCGAACCAGCACCGCCTTCATCCATATACTTATTCACTCCATCCTTCCACCTCTCACTCGGTTTACCTCTCCCTCTCTGTCCTTCCACCTCGCTCTCATACACCCTCTTAGTCATTCTCTTGCTTCCCATACGTTCCATATGGCCGATCCAGCTCAAGGTGTTCTTTTTCACACTTTTCAGCACATCTACCTCCACACCACACCTCCCTCTTACTTCCTCATTCGTCTGGCTATCCCTCCATGTAACTCCACACATATTTATCAAGTAATTCATTTCCACATCTCTCACTCTTGGTCTGAGTCTCTTCACCAACGTCCATGCTTGGCTTCCGTAAGTCAGTGTCGGGATTACCACACTGTCATGCAAGGACTTCTTCACTTCCATGCTGACCACCCTATTTCTTGTTACTGCTTTCAGCGTTCCTACAACCCTCTTCCCCTGTTGCACCCTCTCCCGCACTTCTTCATCCATACTCCCATCTTTACTCAGTACACTGCCCAGATACTTAAACGAGCTGACAATCTCAATAGCCTGACCATTCAACTTCACCTCACACTCTGTGGCTTCACCCCTTTCGAAGACCATAACCTTGCTCTTCCCCGCATTTACCTTCAAATTCCGTTTTTCGCACACTGTTCCAAACATATTTACCAGACCGTGAACTCCCATTCATTATCGCTCATCAGAACTGTATCATCAGCAAACAGAAGTACAGGTAGCTTCCACTCATTTCCCTCCCTTTTCCGTGATACACCCACATCCACTGCTCTTCCTTGTTATTTCTTTCATGACTCCATCCATAAATACAGTAAACAACCACGGGGACATCACACACCCCTGTTTTAACCCAACATTCAGAGCAAAGAACTCGCTCTGCTCATTCTCCACATGTACTGCCGCCTTTGCACCCTCATACATGGTCTTCACTGCTTTCAGCAACTTGCCATCTACTCCGTATATTCTAAGTACTTTCCACATACCTTCTCTATCCACTCTGTCATAGGCTTTCTCCAAGTCCATAAAGGCAACATACAGCTTTTGTTTGCTTCTCCAGATATTTCTCCACAACACATCTCAGGGTAAAAATATTATCTACACATCCTCTTCCCTTCCTAAAACCGCCCTGCTCGTCACCTATCCATTTCTCCGTTCTCGCTCTCACTCTCTCCATCACTACCCTACTGTACACCTTTCCTACTACGCTTAGAAGACATATTCCTCGATGGTTACCACATACTCCTCTTTCCCCTTTATCCTTATATAGGTGGACTATCGTGCCTGTCTTCCAGTCATCAGGTGCGCTCCCCTTCTCCCATGCTAGTTTGCACATTTTCCATACCCATTCGATCACTCTCTCACCACCATACTTCAGCATTTCCCCACACACTCCATCTATTCGTGGTGCTTTCCCCAACTTCACTCTTTTCATGGTTTCACACACTTCTGACCTCCTGATCCCCACCTTCTCCTCCACTACTTCTCTTCTTCTCCCTCCCATACCCGATCCAACTATGTTTGTTGGCGCTTCATTCTTTACATTCAGCAATTCGTTGAAGTACTCCCTCCATCTTTCGACTCTCTCTTGCTTCTCGGCTAGCACTCGCCCATTCTCATCTTTCACACCCTTACTATTTCCTCGCTACCTTCCCTAACTTTCTTGACTTCTTTCCAGAACAGTTTCTTACACTCCCTTCATTTTACACTCAGATTCCTTCCAAATTCCTCATCTACTCTTCTCTTTCTTTCCTCCACTACTCTATTCACCTCTCTTTTTCTTCAAGTACCTCGCTCGTTTCTGTCTCTCCAAATCTTCATTACTTCTAATACCCAACCACTCTCTATACACTTTCTTTTTGTCTTCCACAGCTATTTTTACCTCTTCTTTCCAACATGCTGTACCCTGCACTCCCCTCCCTCTTCTCCTTACTCCACACCTAAATCATCAAGCTAAAAAGAATATCCTCTAGATCCCCCTTTTAGATAAGCTTGTACATTATTTGGTAGGAAAATATACCGGCCGACGGCCGGTTCTTCCTTAATTACAAGCTCGCTATCGCTCGCCAATATAAAAAAAACTACACCTAAAGGGCACGAAAGGTCTTAATATTGACAAACAGATAGGGTGAAAAGTCTTAAAATCGCCAACTTAATAATGGGGCGAACGTCTTAAAATCTGACAAGTAATAGGCCTTAAAGGTGGGGGCTCATGGGTTGAGATAAACATGGAATGATAATCGCCAAGCTGTACATAATTATCTTGCAAAATGCAATGGCACTGAAATAATTATTAACAATGGTATAAAGGATTTTGTGGATCGTCTATACCGGGCCTGTGACGTCACAAGATTGTAAGTCCACCATCCAGTCTAGGCTAAGGATACTGGTGTGACATCACTATAACGTCACAGGCCCGGTATAGACGATCCGCAAAATCCTTTATACCATTGTTAATAATGATTTCAGTGACATTGCATTTTACAAGAAATTATATGCAGGTTGGCGATTATTTTTCCATGATTACCTCAACCCATGAGCCCCCACCTTTAACGTGAGGGAGAATGGGGTTCAGAAATAACCAACCATCCTCATATTAGAATGCTTAACCCCTTCTGTACCAAGGACGCCTTTTAAATATTAACTTAATTATATTTAGACGATTATGTGTAATTTAAGAAGGATCTGTGGTTGTAAAAAGGGTTAATTGAGATAGTTCGAAGCCTGTTTATCGCTGGAGATCCTTTGTAAACTGATTAAAATCGTCTTATAGTAGCCAGAATAATGTTAAAAGGACGGCACCGGTACTGCAAGGGTTAAACACAGTAATGAAAAACACCTTAAGGAGGGATGGGTGTATTAATTGGTTCACTTATAGATCTTTTATTTATTTGTTTTACTTTCCTCCCTAGACCTCCATCAAACTTTAAGAAACACCCCCTAAGACTCTCCTTCAAGATAAATTTGTACAGTTTTCGATAGAAAAATGTCCCGGCCGAAGGCCTGTTCCTCTTAAATTACAGGCTCGCTATCGCTCGCCAGGAAAATATATTGACACCTAAATGACACGAACAGTTTTAATATTGACAAAAAAATGGGGCGAAAGGTCTTAAAATCGGCAAACTAATGGGCCGAACGTCATAAATTCTGAAAACTAATGGGGATAAACATGAGGAAGAAGGGGGACCAGAAAAATTACCCATCTCCCCCTGAGTTTCACCAAATCAATCCACATGAATCCAACCTAACCCCATCCTCACTCACGCCAGTCTAAATCCACACAAATCCACCCCATCCTAACCTTCACCAATCTAGCCCTAAACCAACCTTATCCACCCCACTCAACAAGTGAACTCTGGAACTCTCTCCCTCAATCAATCTTTCCTTCATCCTATAACTTAGACTGCTTTAAACTTTGTGTGTCCAGGTATTTTGACCCCAACGTTCCTTTAATTTGGCCCTCTGTCACTCTTTTGGCTTTGGGGGAGACACTCATTACAGGCAGGCAGCCTTTTGTCTCCTCCATACAAAAAATAAAATAACATAAAATAAAAGATACAGTATATCCACTCCACACTCCCTAATACAGTATTTCCACTCCACACTCCCTAATACAGTATATCCACTCCACACTCCCTAATACAGTATATCCACTCCACACTCCCTAATACAGTATATCCACTCCACACTCCCTAATACAGTATATCCACTCCACACTCCCTAATACAGTATATCCACTCCACACTCCCTAATACAGTATATCCACTCCACACTCCCTAATACAGTATATCCACTCCACACTCCCTAATACAGTATATCCACTCCACACTCCCTAATACAGTATATCCACTCCACACTCCCTAATACAGTATATTCACTCCACACTCCCTAATAGAGTATATCCACTCCACACTCCCTAATACAGTATATCCACTCCACACTCCCTAATACAGTATATCCACTCCACACTTCCTAATACAGTATATCCACTCCACACTCCCTAATACAGTATATCCACTCCACACTCCCTAATACAGTATATCTACTCCACACTCCCTAATACAGTATATCCACTCCACACTCCCTAATACAGTATATCCACTCCACACTCCCTAATACAGTATATCCACTCCACACTCCCTAATACACACAAACCCACACCAACCTACCCAAATCAACAAACAACCAATCCGATCCAACCTAACCCTAACTAATCCAGCTCACTAATCCACATGCGTCTATTAAACCCAAACCAATCAAATCCACATCAATATATAATCAATCTAATCCAACCTAACCCCAACTAATCCAACCAACTAATCCACATGCGTCTATTAAATCCACACCAATATAACTACCAATCAAATCCAACCCACTAGTCCACATGCATCTATTCAACCCACACCAATATAACTACCAATCAAATCCAACCCACTAATCCACATGCATCTATTCAACCCACACCAATCCAATCCACACCAATATTACTACCAATCCAAGCCAACCTAATCCTCACTAATCCAACCCATTAATCCACACACACACAAACACCTAATCCCACACATCTATCCACTCCTCCTGCCCAATAGATAGGCACAGCCGAGGACAAACCTGACGTATGACCATATTCCCACGTACTGTAAAAGTGGTGGAAATTGTTGGTGGCTGGACTAATATTTGCTATGCTGGCCGGGTTCGTTTTGCAAGAGAGGATGAACAAATCTCTTGTCATTTTTCGGACTGGATAAAGAGCACAAATACAGATGTTCGTAATAGTGCTTCCAATATAGCTACTTCTCCGCTACATCTGGTGGTATTGACTTGGATTTAGTGACCAATCTTTACATTTAGCGACACGAGGATGGAGAATCTCTTGTCATTTTTCGGACTGGACAAGGAGTTCAAATACAGGTGTTCGTAATAATACATGGAGCAGCATCACGTTTTATGATACAATGTCAGGTTTAATTATTAGTGGAAGCATAAATAATTATAGTGATCCAACAATTTTTGGAAAATTATTCGATTTTCACATGTGCAGGTTTTCCAAACAAAACATGATTTGTTCTACCATTGTTCATGTGATTTGTTCTACCATTGTTCATGTGATTTGTTCTACCATTGTTCATGTAATTTGTTCTACCATTGTTCATGTGATTTGTTCTACCATTGTTCATGTGATTTTAGCACCCATTTGTTGCGGAAATGTCCTGAAGGGGTTAATCTGATACTGCCCATATCGGGTTAAGGGAGCCCACCTCGCTTTGTTTTCTCTTTCTCTCCCTCTCTCTTCGGCTTATATCCATTCGGCCCCATTCAGCCTACTGATTTAAGACGTTTACCCCCATCCAGGTGTCAATATTTTCCTGGCGAGCGGTAGCGAGCCACCATTTACAGTATAGATTTTTTTGTTTTGACAGCAAGCTAAATGTGTAAATTTTTCGATGGAAAAATGTCTCCGGCGAAGCTGGATTTCTCCATACAATGCTGGCTCGCTATCGCTCGCCAGGAAGAAATCGACACCTGGATGGGGATAAACGTCTTAACACAGTTGGCTGAAAGGGGCCGAATGGATATAAGCCAGGGAAAGAGAGAAAGGGAGAGAAAGATGAAAAAAAAGAAGGTGACCCCCCTTAATAACTTTTGTCCATCTTCAGCCAGTATCGTTGGAACTAACAATAGGCAGATCACACCCATTGTTTCAGTCTATTTAACCACAACAAAGCCAGGACCATATGAGTGGTATACAGTAGATTCCCGTATAATATTTCTTGAATATATCAGAACATGTAGCCATTACAACGCTAAATATGTTAACCCTATCTGGCAAGGGGTGTGTTATATTTACTCTGTTTATTTATTCCTTGTATCTATAATTATATTAAGATGTATTCATATATATATATATATATATATATATATATATATATATATATATACTGTATATAGTGTGGTGAGGAGATTGTAGGCACCAATCGATCAGGGCTAGACCCAGGTGAGGTTATAGGCATGTGATAAAGAGTCGCTGGAACTCCTGTTTCATTTGCTTGGCCTCTCTTACTGATTTTCTTTGTGCCTCATTTACACTGAGAGCAATCCAGCTAGCTCTCACAAACACCTCCTCCTCCTATCCACTTCACTACACTAAACATGCACACCACACTTCATTCCTCCACACCAAAATTAAAAAAACACAAAATGATGAATTTTAGCCCAGCCTCGGAGTCCCCAGGGGGGGGGGACCATAAATGCCCCCTCACCCGACCGACCATCCCCTGACGACCCCACACAATTACCTGGACCTCGGCCTGTTACTCTTTCTATTAATTTCTGCAACATTCGCGGACTTTCCTCTAACTTTCACTCTGTTGAGCACCATCTCTCCTCCTACAAACCTGATCTTCTCTTCCTCACCGAAACCCAGGTGTCTGTAGCAACATCCAGCAACCCCTTCTCTGTATCCTCCTACTTTCTCTATCCTAGTTTCAAAGCCAAAGGTGGATGTTGTGCATATGTGCACAACAAACTCACTTGCTCTCGTGTTCCCGATTTCGACTCCTCTGAATTCTCAACTTTATGGCTCAAACTTTCCTGTCATTCTCTTACTAAATATTTCTCTGCTGTCTATCTTTCCCCTAACTCTACCAACTTTCCTAAATTCTTTGACTATCTAAACTCTACAGTGGAACACATTCTATCCATTTCTCCTTTCTCAGAAATCTCCATCTTAGGAGATTTCAACGTTCACCACCGCCAATGGCTCTCCTCTCACACTACTGATCCACCTGGTGAACAAGCCTACGTCTTTTCTATCCTAAATGACCTAGAGCAGTTAGTTCAGCAACCCACCCGTATCCCGGATCGCATCGGAGATCGGCCCAACATTCTTGACCTGTTTCTAACTTCTAACCCTTCTTCTTATACTGTCGATCTTTTCTCTCCTTTGGGCTCCTCCGACCATAAACTTATCTCTGTCACCTGTCCTATCTCTCCAGTACAGCCACCCGATCCTCCTAGCCGGCGGCGCTTGTGGCACTTTGGCGCTGCCGACTGGGAGGCTCTTCGGCAGTACTTCTTTGATTTCCCATGGAATGATTTCTGCTTCCATGGCCGAGGACCCTCGGAGAGTGCTGAACGCATTACCGAGGTAATCCTATCGGGCATGGAAGCATACATTCCATTCTCTTTCTCTCAGACTAATGCTAAAAAATCTTGGTTTACTCACGCCTGTTCTACTGCTGTCCGCAATAAGGAGGAAGCATTCAAACGGTACCGACGCCTTAAAACTCAAGACTCTCATTCTTCATATGTTTCTGCCCGGAATCAAGCCAAATCTGTTCTTCGACTTGCCAAACACTCTTTCATCAATAATAAATGCACTGAACTATCCAACTCTAGCTCTTCCCAAGCTTTCTGGCATCTAGCCAAAAACCTCTCCAACAATTTCTCTTCCTCGTCTTTCCTTCCCCTTTCCCACTCTGATGGCACAACCATCACTTCTTCCTCTGACAAAGCTAAACTCTTCGCTCAAACTTTTGCTAGAAACTCCACCTTGGATGATTCCGGTGCTATTCCTCCCTCTCCGCCCTCCTCTCTCTTACTTATGCCTAATATCCTAATCTCTTCTACAGATGTACTTTCTAGCCTCTCTGGGCTTAACACTAATAAGGCGTACGGTCCGGACGGTGTTCCTCCTGTTGTTCTCAAAAACTGTGCTTCCGTGCTGACTCCCTGCCTAGGCAAACTCTTTCGTCTCTGTCTATCCTGTAACGTCTTCCCTTCATGCTGGAAGTTTGCTCACATTCAACCTGTCCCAAAGAAGGGTGACCGCTCTCAACCCTCCAACTATCGTCCAATTGCTCTTATCTCTTGTCTTTCTAAAGTTTTTGAAACTATTCTTGCTTCCAAATTTCTTAAGCATTTCTCTTCTCATAATCTGCTCTCAGATCGCCAGTATGGCTTCCTTAAGGGTCGCTCTACTGGTGATCTTCTTTCATATCTTACTAACTCTTGGTCATCCTCCTTTCGGGACTTCGGTGAGACTTTTTCTATTGCACTAGACATATCGAAAGCCTTCGATAGAGTCTGGCATAAATCTTTAATTTCTAAACTACCCTCCTTCGGTTTCTATCCCTCCATCTGTGCCTTTGTCTCTAATTTCCTTTCCGGCCGTTCCATAGCTGCGGTTGTGGACGGCCATTGTTCACTTCCTCACCCTATAAACTCCGGTGTTCCTCAGGGCTCTGTCCTATCTCCTATTCTCTTTCTAATTTTTATAAATGATCTCCTTAACTGTACCTTAATTCCCATCCATTCATACGCAGACGACTCAACCTTACACTACTCCTTTAGTTTTTCAGAACACCCCAGCCAGCAATCCCTCAACGACAAACGTAATGAAGCCATAGAACTCTTAAATTCTGATCTAAATACTATTTCCAATTGGGGCAGAGAAAACCTTGTTAACTTTAATGCTTCCAAAACCCAATTTCTCCATCTATCTACCCGTCAGGATCTCCCAGCGGACTATCCCTTATTCTTCAACAATACAAAAATCAACCCTTCATCTTCTCTCAATATTCTTGGTGTCTCTTTTTCTTCTGCTCTCATTTGGAAGGACCATATTACCAGTCTTGCTAAGGCAGCCTCCCAGAAGCTGGGTGTGCTCAACCGCCTTAGGGGGTTCTTTTCCCCTGCACAGCTTCTTGCTCTGTACAGGGGCATAGTGCGCCCTTGTATTGAGTATTGTTCACATGTGTGGGGAGGTTCCTCTCACACCGCTCTCCTAGACAAAGTTGAAAGGAAGGCCTTTCGTATCATTAACTCCCGTCCACTCACCAACTCTCTGCAATCTCTTTCTCTCCGCCGCAATGTTGCATCTCTCTCGCTATTCTATCGCTACTATAATAATCAGTGTTCCTCAGAGCTATCCCAGTGCATACCACCTCCTTTACGTAGGGCACGTGGTACCCGTCTTGCAACTCAATCCCACCCCTAATCTGTGCAACTCTCCAACCCAAGAGTGAAACGTTACTCTCAAACTTTCTTCTACTCAAAATCTGAGCTCTGGAACTCTCTCCCAGAATCAGTCTTTCCCTCTTCCTATGACTTAAATTGCTTCAAACTCCGTGTGTCCAGGCATTTTGGCTCGAACGTCCCTTGATTTTGGCCCTGTCACTCTTTCAACTATGGGGGAGGCACTCGCTATAGGCAGTTATGCCTTTTGCCTCCCTCAATCACATATAAAAAAAAAAAAAAAAAATATATATATATATATACATATATTTATATACAGTATGTATATAACATTATATATATATATATATATATATATATATATTATATATATATATATATATATATATATATAATGTTATATACATACTGTATATATATATAAATATATGTATATATATATATATATATTTTTTTTTTTATATGTGATTGAGGGAGGCAAAAGGCATAACTGCCTATAGCGAGTGCCTATAGGATTTTATTTTGATAACGTTTCGGCAGAGCCATCGTTAGAACTGAAAAATATAAGGGCACTTGTATATATAACAGCAGTGTATTATATTTGTCAGTTCTGACGAAGGCTCTGCCGAAACGTTATCATAATAAAATCCTAGCCCTTACCCTGTTTCCATGCCACCCATTCTTCCAACATTGTCACAATGGATAACATTATATATATATTTATTTGTTCTTCTTTTTCTTTTCAACCCTTCCTGTTTCTCTCCATTAGCATAGAACTTAAAGACGATTCACCTCACGTGTTTGGTAAGTATAAGATACTGTACATGACCCCATTCAGGTGGTGATATATATTATTTTTTTCTGGGGGAGCCATAACAATTAGAAGAAACCGTCTCGGCCGAATATGTGCATCTTTAACTTGAAGGAGGCCACATTAAGACGTCTTATAGCTTGAAGGGAGTATGGGAGGATGTGTTTGTAGTCTAGGCGGTCAATTATACATACAATGCTCGATAATAGCAAAAACAATCGCAACCCTTAAGGGGGGTCACCGGATTTGTTTTATCTTTCTCTTCTTTTCTCTTTCCCTTGGCTTCTATCCATTCGGCCCCATTCAGCCAACTGTTTTAAGACGTTTATCCCCATCCAGGTGTCGATTTCTTCCTGGCAAGCGATAGCGAGCCAGATTTGTATTGAGAAATCCTGCTTCGCCGAAGAGATAAGGAGAGAAAGATAACAAAAAGAAGGTGACCCCCCTTAAAACTTTTGTCCATCTTCAGCCAGTATCGTTGGAACTAACAATAGGCAGATCACACCCAGATTTTTTGATCGAAAAATGTACAAATTTAGGTTGCTGTCAAAAACAAAAATATACATATACTGTATGCTGACACCTGGATCGGGGTAAACGTGTCAATTTTTTTCCTGACGATCGATAGTGAGCCTGTAATTTGACCGAGAAATGTACAAATTCATCTAGAAAGGGGATCTAATGGATGTGTTTTATAAGTGTGATGAAGGTCTAGGGAGGAAACTAAAAAAAATATAAATTATTATGTTCTCTCCACCAACCAACTTTACTATATGAACTAATGGACTTATAAATAAACCCTTCCCCCTTCAACGTAATCCTACTAACCCCCAAAACATCGCACCAGATAGTGTTAATGGCTATAGTATGTGTTATTTCAGCTGAGGGTAAATTGCCATGTCCACATCTTCATTTCTCTATTATTACGAAGATTTTGTCGTGAAATGTGTTATTAATTATGAAAACTTGGCATTAATATGACATGGAGATATAATAGTTTCATAGTTTAAGATGTTTACCCCTATCCAGGTGTCAATATTTTCCTGGCGAGCGGTATGGAGCCAGCATTTACGATATATATTTTTGTTTTGACAGCAAGATAAATTTGTACATTTTTCGATAGAAAAATTTCTCCGGCGAAGCCGGATTTCATCATACAATGCTGGCTCGCTATCGCTCGCCAGGAAGAAATCGACACCTGGATGGGGTTAAACGTCTTAAAACAGTTGGCTGAATGGGGCCGAATGGATACAAGCCAGGGAAAGAGAGAAAGGGAGATAAATATAAAAAAAACGGTGACCCCCCTTAATCATATGGGAAAAATGCTGCTTAGGTATTCATTTTACCATCAGCTGGACACAAAATAGACTATCACAACTTCATTCTGAATAATGAAGGATATCAACAGATATATTAGATCGTTGGGTATAGCGATACTAAATAACGTGTTTTGCCTTTTATAAAATGGGTGTAGGGGAGTACTACTCGCTTTTTATGGATCCCCTTCTCCCTCATGTTTAGTATATTAGTTTTGAGATTTTAAGACGTTCGGAACTCCGTTAGTTTGGCGATTTTGAGACCTTTCGCCTCATTTTTGTGTCAATATTAAAAAAAATCGTGCCCTTTAGGTGTCGATGATTTCCTGGTGAAAGATAGCAAGCTTCTAATTTTAGAAGGAACCGGCCTTTGGCCGGGAAAATTTTCTACCGAAAAATTTACAAATTGGTCTTGAAAGGGGGTCTAGGGGGTATTTTTCTAAGCTTGATGGAGGTCTAGCAGGAAACTTAAAACTATATTAATAAATACATATACAGTATATACCAAAAACCAACCACTACCCCCTTAATACATATACAGTATATACCAAACACCAACCACTACCCCCTTAATACATATACAGTATATACCAAACACCAACCACTACCCCCTTAATACATATACAGTATATACCAAACACCAACCACTACCCCCTTAATACATATACAGTATATACCAAACACCAACCACTACCCCCTTAATACATATACAGTATATACCAAACACCAACCACTACCCCCTTAATACATATACAGTATATACCATACACCAACCACTACCCCCTTAATACATATACAGTATATACCAAACACCAACCACTACCCCCTTAATACATATACAGTATATACCAAACACCAACCACTACCCCCTTAATACATATACAGTATATACCAAACACCAACCACTACCCCCTTAATACATATACAGTATATACCAAACACCAACCACTACCCCCTTAATACATATACAGTATATACCAAACACCAACCACTACCCCCTTAATACATATACAGTATATACCATACACCAACCACTACCCCCTTAATACATATACAGTATATACCAAACACCAACCACTACCCCCTTAATACATATACAGTATATACCAAACACCAACCACTACCCCCTTAATACATATACAGTATATACCATACACCAACCACTACCCCCTTAATACATATACAGTATATACCAAACACCAACCACTACCCCCTTAATACATATACAGTATATACCAAACACCAACCACTACCCCCTTAATACATATACAGTATATACCAAACACCAACCACTACCCCCTTAATACATATACAGTATATACCAAACACCAACCACTACCCCCTTAATACATATACAGTATATACCATACACCAACCACTACCCCCTTAATACATATACAGTATATACCAAACACCAACCACTACCCCCTTAATACATATACAGTATATACCAAACACCAACCACTACCCCCTTAATACATATACAGTATATACCATACACCAACCACTACCCCCTTAATACATATACAGTATATACCAAACACCAACCACTACTCCCTTAATACATATACAGTATATACCAAACACCAACCACTACTCCCTTAATACATATACAGTATATACCAAACACCAACCACTACTCCCTTATTACATATACAGTATATACCAAACACCAACCACTACCCCCTTAATACATATACAGTATATACCAAACACCAACCACTACTCCCTTAATACATATACAGTATATACCAAACACCAACCACTACCCCCTTAATACATATACAGTATATACCAAACACCAACCACTACCCCCTTAATACATATACAGTATATACCAAACACCAACCACTACTCCCTTAATACATATACAGTATATACCAAACACCAACCACTACCCCCTTAATACATATACAGTATATACCAAACACCAACCACTACTCCCTTAATACATATACAGTATATACCAAACACCCAACCACTACCCCCTTAATACATATACAGTATATACCAAACACCAACCACTACCCCCTTAATACATATACAGTATATACCAAACACCAACCACTACCCCCTTAATACATATACAGTATATACCATACACCAACCACTACCCCCTTAATACATATACAGTATATACCAAACACCAACCACTACCCCCTTAATACATATACAGTATATACCAAACACCAACCACTACCCCCTTAATACTACCAATATACTTTTAAATGGAGTGATTATTACGTACACTATTATATACAGTCGGCCTAATAAGTGATGTCTCGGCTCCAACTATGTTTTGATCAATAATTGGTATCAGCAAGATTTACACATGATTTCTTCTTTTAGAGTGAGATATACAACAATGTCCCTACACTTACCCACCCTATTCAACATCTGACAGACATTAATACAGCACAGAACGAGCCAAACGTAATGCCAGCTGAGACATGACTTATTAGCGCCACTGTACACTGTATATAACCTTTTTATACCCTAATTTACAGGAGTGTGCATTAGACCATAGTATATTCGCTCTAAGTAGGCGAGAAATCATGACCTCAACCTTTGTAACTCAAACACGACCAGAGTAGCCTAATCGAGCTAATATGTCTACCATTTGGGAAGAGTCAGTCAAGGAATAAATGTGGACATTTAAAGCCAATTTGCTCTAGCCCTTTTTGAGTTACAGAGGATAGAGGTCATGCTTTCTCGCCTACTTACAGCGAATAGACTATAGGTGTCACACCTTTCCTTCTCTGCATAGCCGGTATCACATGAGCGCTTTTACCCTTAACATTTATCCTCAACACTGGTCTGGCAGCTTATGAGGTTAACATTTAATACATTTCCTTTGCCTAAATTCATATATAATCAGTCTAATTTACGATACCAATGCAAAATATTCCAGAAATGTTGCCAGACAAATGTTGATCATAGAATGTTAACTATAAAAGCTCTCGTGTGATATCGGCCTAACTGGGTCCTCATATATTTCTGTACCCAGGGTTTAACTTTGAGGACACATGTTTAAATGTTATGCTGGTTATCAATAGACGATGTTATGAAATATAGGAAGGACCACTATGAATCAAAAGGCTAACAATTCTCAATTAAGGGGGAAGTGCTTGGTTTTTGGTCAATGCATCTATTAATTTATTTATTTTGTATTTTCCTTGCTAGACCTGCATCAAGCTTAAATTAAAATAGCAACTCCTAGATCCCCTTTCAAGGTAAATTCGTACATTTTTCGGTAGAAAAATGTCCCGGCCGACACCTTAATGGCACGAAAGGTCTTAACATTGACCAAGAAATGGGGCAAAAGGTCTTAAAATCGACAAACTAACGGCACGATTATCTTTAAACCTCAAAATTAATACCTAAACATGAGGGAGGAGGAGGTCCATAAAAAGCGAGTACTAACCCCCCCCTCCCACTAACTCTCTAGCTCCCACATGTTCTTCCTAAACTGAACAGAGTCGTCTAATATTGCCAAAATGCACTCTGGAAACACATCACCCTCAATGGACTAAACCAGAAACTATAATATATCTAGAGTTAAGGGGGTAGTGCGTTGTTTTGGGTCTATATATTTATTCATTAATTTATTATTAAGTTTCCTCGCTAGACCTCCATCAAGCTTAGAAAAACACCCCTTAGACCCCCTTTCAAGATAAGTTTGTAAATTTGTCAATAAAAAAAAATCCCTGCCGAAGGCCGGTTCCTTCAAAAATTGGAGTCTCGCTTGCGCTCGCCAGGAAAAAAGCGAAACCAATAGAGCACGAAAGGTCTTAATATTGGTAACACAATAAGTAAAAAGGTCTCAAAATCGTCAAACTAAAGGAAGGAACTTCTTAAAACCTCAAAACTAATATGCTAAACATGAGGGAGAAGGGGGTCCAGAAAAATCGAGTACTATCCCCTTCAATACAACACACTTTCAACTAAATGTCATCATATTTAACTTTAGGTAAGACAACATTCATCACATAGTTATGAAGTAGTAAATATATATAATTGGTTAGCGGTTGTTGAATGCTGTTAATTTCAATACAAATCACCAAATGTTTACTTATACCATGACAAAAAAACAAAAAAGTTTAGGCAAATGATAACCATAAACAATAAAATAATATTATATTTAATTTTCAAACACTTGTGAACATCAACTTTAGAGAATTAACGAAATATCCCATGTTTATATAATACAATAACAAGTTAGTTCACTCCACCAAATAACGTTCTAGCAACACACACACGCAACATAACGCAAGCCAAACAGTGCCAGCGCGTTCTTCAGTTCCCGTTTTCTTTTTTCCCATGTTCATACACCGCGGGGGAACTGTGACAAACCAATTACACCATGAAAAAGGGCCAATTCCTCCCCTCCGCCACACTGATAAAAACGGGTGGTGGAGTGGACAATAGCCGAGAAGGAGAGAGACTGAGAGAGAGAGAGAGAGAGAGAGAGAGAGAGAGAGAGAGAGAGAGAGAGAGTTTACAAGATGGAAAGACTGCACAGACTTTGCGGCCCCTACTAGGCTGTTCGGACTTTATTCTAGCATAGAATTTGCTCCAAAGTGGAAGGCAAAGACAATAAAGCAGAATGCTCTCTCTCCACCCACCACAGCCTACGACCTTAGGTTGGCAAACAAATATATTTGGGGAAACAATGCCCTAGCAGAATGAGAACATTTCTATTGGTAAATTCTTAGTAAAGTTTGAGGAAACATTTTATACTACTGATACTTAACCTAATTTAACATTTTATACTACTGATACTTAACCTAATTTAACATTTTATACTACTGATACTTAACCTAATTTAACATTTTATACTACTGATACTTAACCTAATTTAACATTTTATACTACTGATACTTAACCTAATTTAACATTTTATACTACTGATACTTAACCTAATTTAACATTTTATACTACTGATACTTAACCTAATTTAACATTTTATACTACTGATACTTAACCTAATTTAACATTTTATACTACTGATACTTAACCTAATTTAACATTTTATACTACTGATACTTAACCTAATTTAACATTTTATACTACTGATACTTAACCTAATTTAACATTTTATACTACTGATACTTAACCTAATTTAACATTTTATACTACTGATACTTAACCTAATTTAACATTTTATACTACTGATACTTAACCTAATTTAACATTTTATACTACTGATACATAACCTAATTTAACATTTGTTTTAACCTATAACTATCTAGCCTCCTCGAAATGTATGGAGAGAGAGAGAGAGAGAGAGAGAGAGAGAGAGAGAGAGAGTACAAAGGAGTACAAAGGAAATCAAGCAACAACAGGTCTAGTGACCCTTCTAGGCTGCTTGTCCTCCAAAACACTGAGGATCAAGTGTCCAAACAGTGGTTTAGAGTGGGTAAGGGAACATAGGAAAGGGAACTACTGCCCTAGAACTAATGTCCGTGGCAGGATTAGGAAGTTAGTAGGGGACAGATGGGTTAGTAACTGAGGGGGGTATACAATAAAGTTATTCATTTACAAACGCAGTCAGTCGCGGGTTTGATGCGAGATATTTGTCTAAGCGGAGTTTAAATGAATCAACAGTGCTGCAGTCTATAACGTCTCGGGGAAGCCCATTCCACAAGTTGACAACTCGATTGAAGAAGAAATTCTTAGATTCGTGTGAGTTAAAAGATTTACCAATAATTTTGCAACCGTTTCCCCGCGTGTAATTAGATTGGTCGATAGTGAAGTACTTACTACAGTTCATATTGTCGATGCCTTTGATGATTTTGAACACTTGAATTAAGTCGCCTCTTAATCTGCGCTTGGTTAAAGGAAATAGATTTAATTCTCTAAGACGCTCTTCGTATGGTTTGTTCTTTAGGCTAGGTATCATTTTGGTAACTCTACGTTGAACTCGTTCTAGCTTGTTTATATCTTTTTGGTAATAAGGGCACCAGGATTGAACGCAGTATTCCAGAAGAGGGCGGACTCAAATGACCTGCCTATAAAGCCAATTATTTTGTTTGCCTTCTTAACAACTTCTGAACATTGTTGACTCGGTTTTAGGTTACTCGATATTGTTACTCCCAGATCGGTTTCTTTGTTTACATTCTTAAGCTGAGTGCCATTCATCGAATAGTTTGCTTTCTCATTTAGGTATCCGATATGTAGTACTTTACATTTATCCGCATTGAAACTCATTTGCCAAATTTGGGCCCAACATGACAATTTATCTAGATTGTGTTGCATATCGTCAACTTGTTCTTTTGAGAGTACGCTATTTGCAATTTTTGTATCGTCAGCAAATTTTGAGATTGTACAGGTGAGACCCTCATCTATGTCGTTGATGTAAATTAGAAAGAGAATTGGTCCTAGTACAGATCCCTGGGGTACCC
>JBAKBP010019849.1:0-43820 GCA_037953745.1 Lithodes maja
ATGGCATGCTTAGTGTGTATTTACAGGACTTGTATTAAATGTGACAATTACTATATGCATTTTGTTGACATTTAGGCATTCCTGTCCCCAAATTTGACATTTTAAAAAAAATCGGAATTTTCGGTAGGGTATGTCTATTCAAGAAGTGATAACGACCATTAAGCTACCAATGTGCAAGGGCTATCATATCAAAACATAAACTAGAGACATGTAGCAAGCTAAAAACACCTAAGAGAATTAGTCACCCCGGGTGGTACCGATATCCCAAAATTCGGGTCTTGGCTCATGGACTATTAGCTCGCATTGCGTGGATTCCCCTTGACGAACAAGTAACTGAGAGTAACACACACTCCTTCTCTCTCAATACTCAGAATTTACATCATATTTCTAATTTTTTCCAATCTTCAATCTGTATGCTTCTTTTAATTCTGACGAGGCGAATGTAAATGAACTTTTAATATTATATGAATTGGAGGAGGAGGAGGAGGGAAAGATGGAGGGAGGGAGGAACGTAGATAAGCAAAGAACAAGCATCAACATAAAGGAGAACAAGAAGAAGCAATAGTAAATGGAAAAACAAACAAAATGCGTGAAACAAAAGTGAAAAATATACATAAGAAGAGGAGAAGAAACTTTAGATGATGAAGAAAGAGCAACATTAGAAAAAGATGAACATTAAGAAAACAGAAACAAAGTAGAAGCCAAATTACAAGGAACAATATAAGATGAAAACATGAGAAAGGAAACAGAACATAAACAAACAAGATGTACTAGAATAACATTATACGAGGAAGTTTAGGAGGAGGAGAGAAAGAACAACAAGAATGAGAGGAAGAGTAGGAGAAGAAAATGAGGAGTAGCGGGAGGAGGAGAAGACGAAAGCTGAGAGGAAAAGAAGAATGAGAGGAAGGGTAGGAGAAGAAAGAGGAGGAGTAGGGAGAGAAGAAAACTAAGAAGAAAGAAAAGAAGAATGAGAGGAAAAGGAAGAGAAGAAACTGAGGGGTAGGGGTGGAGTAGAGGGAAAAACGAATGAGAGGAAGAGTAGGAAAAGAAAAGTGAGAGGACAAGGAGAAGCAAACTGAGAAGAAAATGAGAATGAGAGGAAGAGGAGGAGAATATTGTTGTAATGCCAACATTGAAATAGCCTCAGTCACCACCACCCCAGCGACCACGCCAGAAGGACATAAACGCCACCATAGTAGAGGTTTGGAGCGCCTTTCCCGCACGGAACAACCTCCGCACCAGCTTCCACCAAAACAAGACGCTTTCTACCACCACCGAAATAACAGCAGAACCAGGACAAGCCCTTCTAGACCTCAATGTCATCAAACCGAGCAACGCACGCAAGTGAACACTATGGAAGGCAACCAAGCAATGATATCAACATAACCATCTCTATTGTTTAGTTTCTGCCAAGTGTGAAACTGGCACAAACTTGGGATGGTCGAAGCTCCCCAGCTAAGTGTGAGACTGGCACCTTGCTCACCAGCCATATTGGAGACCGGCACCTGTGAGGCACTTTTCTCACCAACCGTGTGTGAGACTGTTACCCAAGAAGAGATTCACCTCTATCAACCCGTATTGTACCAGACCATTTTACAGTTTTTGTTCGCCTCAATAACAGCCATTTCCCCCAAAATGCATTTTCCATGGAGAGACATGATGATCTCACAATAAAAACTGAGGAGAAACTGATGTTCTGGCCAGTCAGTCAGCCAGCCAGACCTCTCCCAGTGTTGCCAGTATCTAGCAGGAAAACCTTGAAGTCATGGTAGCAGCTCCAACTGCCACCTCAAAAGATGGAGGAATACTGCCTCTCCTAGCCTGTGGGAGTTTGGACATAAGCTGAGAAGTGTTGCCATGGTCTTAGAGCAGTGCTCAAACATTGTGGTACCAGGCACCAATCGATAATAGCTGTTAAAAGGACCGCATCCGTCGCTGATACTGACGAGTGACTTTTTTACTGTCGGCCAACGTACGTCACTGGGACAGTAGGTGTTAAGTACAGAGGACAAGCGGCACTTGTCAGTGCTACTAACGAGGTTCTTTTATACTGATGAGCGGCGCTCGTCTCCGGTACAGAAGGGGTTAAGCATAAAGGATGTGGTATGAGACCAGCCAATAAAACCCTTAATGAAATAACAAAACATAAGTCTCCTTCAATAAGTCTAGCAACTAACAGACTTTGAACTATCTCACTTAACCCTTTTTACTAAAACAAATCCTTCTTAACCCTCTGGCTATCCTGTGGACACAGGGGTTGCGGATTAGCAGTCAGAAATAGAGTTCTCTCAATTTTATAATTACCTCTTCAAAATTAGTTTTCTGCCCACAGCTAACTCAAAGACAACTGCAGAGGTTGAAGTAACTAAATTGAAGGTTTCTAAACACCCCTGATGGTCACAAAGGCTTTTAACCCGGGAGCTGCGGGAAGACTCTTAAGAGTTCCCCCGGCGGACTGCGGGAAGACTCTCCTGAGTAAGTAAAACTAAAAATCAACTTTTTACATCGAAAAAAAAAAAAAAAAAAATATTTTTATTTTTTTATTTTTTTATTTTTGTTTGGCCCCTGGGCCATGCAAAATCTCAGTCCTCTACCTCCCCTCCTTCCCCACTTTCCTCCTATTCCTCAGTTATCACCTATTTTCCCTATTATTCCCTTATTCTGAGGTATATTTTCGTGCTAACATTAGCGAGTTGCAAGCAGGGTGTTGTCATCACTGATAGCAAGCGAGTGCAAGAGAGAGAGAGAGAGAGTATCGATCGACTGTGTCGCAGTGGCCTTGGGGAAAATGGGCGGGAAGGTAACTTGCCTCACCCATACATTATACAACTCGCGGGCTATATCTCCGATTTTGACCATCCAAACGCTGTTTTCACTCGTTTTATTGTTGTTTCAGGTTAATACCTTTATAATCAACCCATAATAGGCGCATATGGATAATTATTAATGCTATTAATGGTACAATGAATATTTTAGTGACGAAAAACCTCAAATACGTCAGCACAGGGGGAGGTTTTCATTTACCCCCGTGCGCACTTCAGAGGTTAAGTATCCCAGAATAGGCTCAAATTGCATGCTGTGCGTGAAAGGGTCAAACTGCACAATATTGTCTAAATACAGCTTGATTAAAATTAAAAAGAAATTGCCGGTACGGAAGGGGTTAGGAGTCGGGCTAAAGAAAGAAAACTAACTTCAGTAAATTATGGAGGCAAAGTAAACTATTGTGTATTCAAAAACTTGTAAATTAACATCAACGTATTCGCAAACACCTTTTTCATATTTTCCGATTGTGTCAAAATATTGCATTAATATTATCATACTTGTAATTAACCTCTGATCAAGTCTAAGAACCTACAATAAGGTTTAATTCCATAACTAGCTCCACATTATATTTTGTGCGATTAGCTTTTAACTCGCATTGAAGCATGTACCTAACTACGGCCCAAACTCAAGTAAACTTGATGTCCTTTCAGTGTTATTGTATTCCGTTTTTTTTAATTATAAATGTTATTGGAGTGTAATGTTTCGTTGTGTGAGACCATATGTTGTGTATAATAATATAAAGTGTTGTTTTGTATCAATTGTATAACTCCCGTAGTATTCTGATGTATTTATATATTGTACTCCTAGTTTCTCCCTATTAGAATAATTCTCAAATACCTGTTTTGTCTAGTATAACAATTACGAATGAGAGGAAAGAGGAGGAGGAGAGGAAGAAGGAAACAGAGGAAGAATAATAGAAGGAACATATAACGAAGATAGAAGAAATGAACAGACACAGAAAGACCGCCAGAAAGACAAAATAACGCAGGAAGACAGACAAACACAAAATGTAGACAGAAACACAGAAAAACAGAAAAGCAAACAGCAAGACATACAGGAAGAAAGACTGACACAAAGGAAGAAAGACTGACACACAGGAAGAAAGACTGACACACAGGAAGAAAGACTGACACACAGGAAGAAAGACTGACACACAGGAAGAAAGACTGACACACAGGAAGAAAGACTGACACACAGGAAGAAAGACTGACACACAGGAAGAAAGACTGACACACAGGAAGAAAGACTGACACACAGGAAGAAAGACTGACACACAGGAAGAAAGACTGACACACAGGAAGAAAGACTGACATACAGGAAAAAAGTCTGTCACACAGGAAGAAAGACTGACACACAGGAAGAAAGACTGACACACAGGAAGAAAGACTGACACACAGGAAGAAAGACTGACACACAGGAAGAAAGACTGGCACACAGGAAGAAAGACTGACACAGGAAGAAAGACTGTCACACATGAAGAAAGACTGGCACACAGGAAGAAAGACTGTCACACAGGAAGAAAGACTGACACACAGGAAGAAAGACTGTCACACAGGAAGAAAGACTGGCACACAGGAAGAAAGACTGTCACACAGGAAGAAAGACTGACAGAAAGAATCAGAAATGCTTACAGACAGAAATACAAACAGTCAAAATGACAGGCAGACAGAAACACATAAATACAGACAGAAATGCAGACATACAGAAATACATAGGATGCAGACAGGAAAACAAACAGACAGAACAACAATGTACAATACCAAAATTAACCCCAGCGCACCAAATATGTAAGTTAGACCCTTCTCCCCTAAAGGGGAGGCTGCTTTTTTGAGCCATTTTTTTTTTTTTTTTTTTTTTAATGGTCTAAATTGCTTCTCTAAACATAGTAGACTAGCATAGGAGGGCATACAAACCGATAGGACATCCCTAATCCCCCCCCCCCCCCCAATCCGATATACTGTACCATATGTATAAATATCTGGAAACAAAATCATAGTCTACCATTAAATATAAGCCAAAATATAGTTTTCCTTTCACTTACTCAGAGAAAATGCATTTGCACGGGTAACTATGGAAGATTTCGTAGCTCACCTTGTGTTCACACAATTATATCAGATGTAATTTCCCACAGTACTACTTCAAAGTGTATATAGTAATTTATATACAGTATTACTCTGCTTCATTCCTCTTGCATACACTATATGTGGGAGTATACTGCAGTATACTAGAGTGCTCAAAATGGCTGATACTCGGATACTTGGCTGTCTCGAAAGATTTGATGTTGATTATTGTTCCAAAAACATATATATATATATTTTATTTATTTTTTTCAGCACCTTGTCTTATTCAATATGGGAAAGCGAGCACGGTAAGTTGTAGGTGATGATTGTAGGATACGCCAGAACAAAATTGCGCGAAATTTGAATGAATCTACAATTTGTTTTTAATATAATGCGAGAATTCACTTGTGCGCGCGCATGTAGAATGATGAATTTTTCAGTGAGTCTTAGTATTTCCATTGCTATTAAAATGGCATAATGCCAGAAACACAATCTCTCATACAGGGTGAATTGGGGGGTTAAAGGTCAGCCTCTCCTTTAAGACCCTTCACCTCATTTCTTTGTCAATATTAAGACTTTTCGTGTCATTTAGTTGTCCATGTTTTCCTGACAAGTGATAGCGAGCCTGTAATCGAAAAGGATCTGGCCTTCGGCCAGGAAGTTTTCTATCGAAAAATTACAAATTTGTCTTGAAGGGGGTCTTGAACTCTTTGGGCAGGTGTTTTTTTAAGCTTGATGAAGGTCTAGGGAGAAAACTAAAAACAAAAACTAATAAAACAAATACATAAATGAGCAAATAAATACGCCCATCCCCCATTAAGTTGACCTTGCAAAACCCAAAGTAAGTGAATATCTGTTACGCATCTGTAATAACAATCTGAAGTGACGTGGCTTGACCTCAAGTGAATTACTCTATAAGAAATGGCACTTATTATTATTATTAGTATTAGTATTTTCATTATTATTAGTTTCATTATTATTATCTTTATTTTTATTACCATTAGTATCATTAATATTTGTATTATTATTATTATTATTATTATTTGTATTATTTTCATGTAGTTTACTGGATATGAACATAGTTTTGGCTATCTACAACTTGGCCAAAACAAGAATATATTTAGTTTGATAGGGCATTCATACAAAGTAAATCATTAGGTCGCAATTATTATCAGTTATTATTATTATTATACGCACTTATTATTACTATATTGTGTTATACAGTATGTCGCGGTATTGTCCTATTTATTACAGACTCTTACAAAGACCTTCGTTTGGTTCTCTGGGGACACTGGGAAGATCTCATAATTTGTAAGCACCATCCAAGAAAATGTTTAATTAAATATTTAGTCTTTGTATTCACTAAAAAGAAAATTAGAAAACAAAAAAATCCTGTGGCTGAAGGAACTTTTGTCTAAGTAGAAAATTAATTGCTCGAGGGAATATCTTACAATAATTAAAACATTATTGAGCAAAAATGTCTTGTAAACGAGATTACCCTTCATTTACGGAATTGTCTTTATTTGGGCTAATAATAATAATATATATATATTTATATATAATATATTCATAAAGGTTTAGGCCTCAGCCAGGATTCTAACCTCAGTGAATCAGAATGACATCCTACGCTTTATCCGACTCGACAATGGCGGGAAAAAAACTAACCATCCTTTCCCCATATAATAAGATAAGGGAAATCCTAATTGGGGGAAGTTAATTCCATACCAAGTCGTAGGACCCATAGTTTCCGAGTACACAAAAAAGGAGGTTTACAGTTAGCCCCATGGAATTAAGGAGACACTGGCTGCTTTGTTGGCCTATAAATTCATTCATTCATAAATTCTTAGTTTCCTCGCTAGACATCCCTCAAACTTAGAAAAACATCCCCTAGACCTCCCTCAAGATAAATTTGTACATTTTTCGATAGAAAAATGTTCTGGCCTAAGGCCGGTTCCTCTTACAACTACAGGCTCGCAATCGCTCGCCAGGAAATCGCTATCGCTCGCCAGGAAATAATCGACACCTACAGTACATGGCACGATAGGTCTTAAAATTTACAACGAAATGGGGTGAAAGGTATTAAAATCACCAAACAAATGGACCGAACGTCATAAAATCTTAAAACAAATGGGGCTAAACACGAGGAAGAAGGGGGACCCGAAAAACGACCGTCTCCAATTAAGTTTATAATATGCACTGTGTGGTCATAGGGTCAGGCAGGTGTGGATTGGGGGTTAAAAACAGACGAGGATCTAAACTAAGGGTGGTCTTCCTTGACTCCCCTGTGTTTCGCCTCAATATTTTGAATTTTTTAAACGTTTCACCCCATTTGTTTAACGATTCCAAGAAGTTAGGTCCATTCAGGCGTGTATTATTGTCTGGGCGAGCGATGGCGAGCCCACAATTTAGGAGAAACCGGCGTTCGGTCGGGACATTTATCTAGCGAAACAATGACAAACTTAGCTTGAAGGGAACTTGGTCTACATTTTTAGCTTAACACTCAACGAGGGGCTAGGTTAATAACTTCTACTACCTGCCAAGCTGGCATATCTACCCAAAACGAGCTTCATTCCATGCTCTTTTTCATGCATAAAGAAGAGCCAGAGCGTAATACAATTATGTATCCGTGAAAGGCGTTAATTGAGCTTTCCAATGACACCTGAACCATCCTTCTACGATCACGGGTTGTCTTGCAACGATCGTGCAACACAAATGAAAAATCCCTAAAATATAGTAATTTCCTGACATATTTCCCTGTCTAGGGAGGCAGTGGGTGTGGAGGTGGGACCAGTCGCAGTGCGGGAGCTGTGCCGAACGGTCAGAGTCAACCTACGCTCCTCCCACCGCACGGACTCTCTCTCAGAGCCAATTATGTGCTCAACATCGCATACGACTTAAGGCGGGCCCCGCTCTTTAGGTCTGGGTTCTCTTGACCGCCTTAAGTCGGGCCCCGCCAAAGAGGGGTTAAGGAGGGTTCAGGAAAGGCTAATATATTTAAGGGGAGGCAGTTGGCTTTTCGAGTCCTCCTCCCTCATGTTTAACCCTATTAGTCAGGAGATTTCAACACATTCGCCCCATTAGTTTGGTGATTTTCAGACCTTTTGCCCCTATTTCTTTGCCAATATTAAGACCTTTCGTGCTATGTAAGTGTCGATTTATTCCCGGCGAGCGATAGCGAGCCTGTATTTGAGGAGGAATCGGCCTTCGGCCGGGACATTTTTCTACCGAAAAATGTACACATTTCAATCGAAGGAGTGTCTTGTGGGTGTTTTTTTAAGCTTGATAGAGGTTTAGAGAGCAAACTAAACCCCTTCCTTAATCCATTGAGCCGAACCAGTAAATTATGCTGCACAATACCGTCTGAGCTGAAGGTATTTTGGGGGGAAGTTTTATTTATAGCTTGATAAGAGTGGAAAATAGCCTGTATAACCTGCAGTGTGTGGTGAAGGGGTTATATAGGCAGGTGTGGTCTGAGGGCTGTAAACTCTAATGAAGGAGGTCAGCGCTATGTCTCACCTGCTCTCTAACTCTAACTTTCACACACACCCTCTCTCTCTCTCTCTCTCTCTCTCTCTCTCTCTCTCTCTTGCTCATAATCTCACACTTAGCTACTCCCTCCCTCACTCTGTAACTCATTCACTCTCTCTCTCTCTCTCTCTCTCTCTCTTTCTCCTGCATAATCAATCTCACACTCAGCTGCTCCCTCCCTCCCTCCCTCTGTAACTCATTCACACTTACTCCCCCCCACTCACTCACTCTCTCTCTCTCTCTCTCTCTCTCTCTCTCTCCTTCCTTACATTACAAACAGCCATGCAAGCTTTCAACCCAAGAGCACATCCTCACACCTATTAATCGCCCTCACTAAAGTATAATTATAAGAGTTAATTTGATTTATGCAATAAACAGTGATTTCAGGCAGACGGAGGGAACGACAATGATTTTGTTATGGTTAACCGGAGGCGTTCGTTTTTTTCTGGACCCCCTTCTCCCTCATGTTTAGCCCCATTAGTTTGAAATTGTAAGACGTTTCCCCCATTAGTTTGGAGATTTTAGGACCTTCCAACTAATTTGTTTTCAAATATTTAGACTTCGTGCCAAATAGGTATCGAATTATTATTGGCGAGCGATGCAAGCCTATAATCTGGGAGGAACCAAGGCCGGAACATTTTTCTACCGAAAAATGTACAAATCTACCTCGAACGGGGGCCTTGGGGGTGATTATTAAAGCTTGATATAGGTTTAGGGAGCAAATTAAACTCACTACCCTTAAACAATTCATCTTAATGATAAACGATGACTCAGCGGTATACAAAAACAGATAATTCTCCCTTCAAAAACTTGATTTCAACGTTAACGCCAAGTCCGCATAAAACACAAATAACGTAATCATACCTCTGTAACTACTACCCATATCATCTGTTTCACCCCTTGTTCCTTTCCCCTGTCCAAAGGCTGAGGTAGATCCAATAACTGTTTCCATTTATTCGTATTGGATAAAAATGCAAAAAGCTACTGCTGACTCACTCCAACCTATACTCTACTGCTGACTCACTCCAACCTATACTCTACTGCTGACTCACTCCAACCTATACTCTACTGCTGACTCACTCCAACCTATACTCTACTGCTGACTCACTCCAACCTATACTCTACTGCTGACTCACTCCAACCTATACTCTACTGCTGACTCACTCCAACCTATACTCTACTGCTGACTCACTCCACCCTTTACTCTACTGCTGACTCACTCCAACCTATACTCTACTGCTGACTCACTCCAACCAATACTCTACTGCTGACTCACTCCAACCTATACTCTACTGCTGACTCACTCCAACCTATACTCTACTGCTGACTCACTCCAACCTATACTCTACTGCTGACTCACTCCAACCTATACTCTACTGCTGACTCATTCCAACCTATACTCTACTGCTGACTCACTCCAACCTATACTCTACTGCTGACTCACTCCAACCTATACTCTACTGCTGACTCATTCCAACCTATACTCTACTGGTGACTCATTCCAACCTATACTCTACTCATAATAAGTAGGCCAAAAAACGGCCCTAGCCTTTCATAATATATAAGTGCTTCAATAATTGAGCTAATGTTTCTACCAGTTAGGAAGAGTCAGCCAGGGAATAGGTAAAGAATTTCCACAGCCCATTAAATGGTAGTTTTGGTAGAAAAATCATGTCCGATGCCTAACAAGTGCAGGATATTCTGGGTAATTTGGCTCTTATTAACCTCTACTGTACCAGAGGGTATTACTATAAATGTACCCTCCAGTACCAGGCTTTGTGGCAAAAATGGCTTCAGAGAACACTCTTCCACCTCAAAAGTTGGAGGAATACTGAGCCAGCCAGCCTGAGGGAGCTTGGATATAAGCTGAGAAGTGTTGCCAACGTCTAACAGCAGTGCATACAAGTCATGCTGCAGGTGCTACTCGATACGGGCAGTTACAGGGACCGCATACTACTGACGGCAATCTTCCGTCGCTGGTACAGGCGAGGTACTTTTTTACTGACGGTGATTCGCTGTCGCTGTTACAGTACGGGTTAACTAGAAAAAGAGAATGCTATTTGTGAAAATATTAGTGATAAATGTGGTAGTATTTTAGTAGCTGCAGTAATATACTGTAGTCTATTATAATGAAGCTCACTAATCTCTATAACTCAAAAGTGACTAGTAATCAATAATATTTCTAACATTTGAGAAGAGTCAACCAAGGAATAAGTGTGGAAATAAAGAGCCCTTATGCTCTAATCATTTTAGAGTTACAGAGGAAAAGGGTCAAGATTTCTTGCCTAATTGTAGTAAATAGAGTATGTTGTTGTTGTTGTTCCCTAAGCTGCCTGGCCGAACAGCCCCGAGTCCCTGAGAAAGGCCATGGCCACGATCGGGCTTTCCCACAGAGCTCTCATTGAGTGTAGATTGTGTTGTTGGCGTAAGTGGTTGTGTGAAATGCAGTCTTCTATGATGTGTTTAATGGTATGGGGTGCTGTGTTACATCCCGGGCAGGCGTCGACAACGGAGTCATCCAGTCTCTTCTGATAGCTCAGGAGAGCTGGATGGTGTCCGCATCTCAGCCTGGCCAGGTGGACTCTGTCCTCGCGAGGAAGGGAGGATTCGGAAGGATGGATTTCGGGAGGTCGTGCAGGTCGTGCATGCGAAATTAGAGTATAGTAATGCATGGTAGGTATAATAGGGAAAATCCTGGTACCGGACTAACACATGCACTATGAAGCTCAAGGCAATTACATTCATATTATCCCTTTAAGCACATCAATAATATACCATGGTGCGAATGTTTTGAATCAGTTGTCTCCTGACTTACAAAATATACCCACTCTGTCTAGTTTCAAAATATCACTCAAATCTTCACTAATGTCTAACTATTAATCTTACTTAACATTTGACAATAAAACTGCCACAACCCTAAACTACAATCACATTTATATCGGAAACAAATTAAGATACTGTTCTGGTGTTGATCAATATGTAGGTACCGTACTGTATATAAGGCTGGGGTCTGCTCTACCCACAGCGGTCTGGGTGGGGGGTTTCGGGGTGGTGGCTAGGTAATTATACCTGACCACTGTTCCGAATCCCTTCTTGCTGTGGCTACGGGGGTGGAGCTGTGCCTCATTAGATATAATTATATACTATGACACATGTTTTAATAATCTTACTGTATGTAAAATAACCATCGAATTGCATTCAAGGTGCCTTTAAGAGAGATTGTTCTCAAAAGGCGCAGTCATGTCATTATGTTATTGTAAAATTAACATATATTGTATGTTTGATTGGCAAAGTGGAATAATTCAGTTTCAGTCGATGTATTTTTCGTCATATTCTAGTTACCATTACTCGATTTACTTTCGTTTATAATATATCTATAGGACTTAAAGGGTATACTCTATATATATATATATATATATATATATATAGTTATATATATATATATATATATATATATATATTTTTTTTTTTTTTTTTTTTTTCTATATTCCAAATGCTCCCTCTTATGCATTGAACGGTGAAGCCCGTGAGGTCTTTTTCCAGTCTAGGGGGTGAGACATGTGAAGCACTTTTTAGCTGCAACCAGCTCCTGCCCTCTTGCCTTCGCAGGATGCATGGGGCTTAGTTGCCCACACACGGCTCGAAGCAGCACCATCTCTGAAGCTGCCTCACTCCAGTGCTTCACTGTCTCTCCTCCTTGACTACGACCCTCACTTTCAGAACGCCACTTATTGAGCAATGAACTCACTAGGTATTGCCTGCGTACAGTATATACGCAGTATATACGTACAGTATATGTATGTATGTGTGTATATACTGTATTATAAATTAAATATAATAAACAAATAGATGAATGAATGAGTGGATAAATGAGTAAATCATAAAACAAATAATTATGTATACCTGTATAATTATGTTTGGGCGTAAATACATTGATAAAATGTATGAGTTAGGGAAAAAAAAAAAGTATACAATTAATACCAACATAATGGAGTAGCCTGGTTGATCCCGGGCACATTTTATTCTTCTACTTTATTTCGATTTTAGTGTTTACCTTCTACTAATGACCAAACCCCAAATCCCTCCCATGTATACCACCCCTAACTCTTCCATTCCCACTCCCTAATCCACCAATCCATCAATTATAGTTATAATTATAGCTTTTCTTTAGCCATCATGTCATGTCATGCTCTTCCCCGCATTTACCTTCAAATTCCGTTTTTCGCACACTGTTCCAAACTCATTTACCAGACCCTGCAACTCCCATTCATTATCACTCATCAGAACTGTATCATCCGCAAACAGCAGTATAGGTAGCTTCCACTCAATTCCCTCCCTTTTCAGCGATACACCAACATCTCTTGATAGTATTTCTTTCATGACTCCATCCATATATACAGTAGCAATCATGGTAATTATTGCAAAACTTGTGGTAGTGATTAGTGGTTGTTTTGAGAGATTACGATATAATAGTTATGGAAGTTATTGAAATAGTTATGGTAGTTTTGAGAGATTACGATATAATAGTTATGGAAGTTATTGAAATAGTTATGGTTGTTTTGAGAGATTACGATATAATAGTTATGGAAGTTATTGAAATAGTTATGGTAGTTTTGAGAGATTACGATATAATAGTTATGGAAGTTATTGAAATAGTTATGGTAGTTTTGAGAGATTACGATATAATAGTTATGGAAGTTATTGAAATAGTTATGGTAGTTTTGAGAGATTACGATATAATAGTTATGGAAGTTATTGAAATAGTTATGGTTGTTTTGAGAGATTACGATATAATAGTTATGGAAGTTATTGAAATAGTTATGGTAGTTTTGAGAGATTACGATATAATAGTTATGGAAGTTATTGAAATAGTTATGGTAGTTTTGAGAGATTACGATATAATAGTTATGGAAGTTATTGAAATAGTTATGGTTGTTTTGAGAGATTACGATATAATAGTTATGGAAGTTATTGAAATAGTTATGGTAGTTTTGAGAGATTACGATATAATAGTTATGGAAGTTATTGAAATAGTTATGGTAGTTTTGAGAGATTACGAAGCAATAGTTATGGAAGTTATTGAAATAGTTATGGTAGTTTTGAGAGGTTACGATACAGTAGTTATGGAAGTTATTGAAATAGTTATGGTAGTTTTGAGAGATTACGATACAGTAGTTATGGAAGTTATTGAACTAGTTATGGTAGTTTTGAGAGGTTACGATACAGTAGTTATGAAAGTGATCAAAATAGTTATGGTAGTTTTGAGAGGTTACGATACAGTAGTTATGGAAGTTATTGAAATAGTTATGGTAGTTTTGAGAGATTACGAAGCAATAGTTATGGAAGTTATCAACATAGTTACGGTAGTTTTGAGAGGTTACGATACACTAGTTATGTAAGTTATCAAAATAGTTATGGTAGTTTTGAGAGGTTACGATACAGTAGTTATGGAGTTATCAAAATAGTTATGGTAGTTTTGAGAGGTTACGATACAGTAGTTATGGAATTATCAAAATAGTTATGGTAGTTTTGAGAGGTTACGATATAGTAGTTATGGAATTATCAAAATAGTTATGGTAGTGTTGAGAGGTTACGATACAGTAGTTATGAAAGTGATCAAAATAGTTATGGTAGTTTTGAGAGGTTACGATACAGTAATTATGGAGTTGTCAAAATAGTTATGGTAGTTTTGAGAGGTTACGATACAGTAGTTATGAAAGTGATCAAAATAGTTATGGTAGTTTTGAGAGGTTACGATACAGTAGTTATGGAATTATCAAAATAGTTATGGTAGTTTTGAGAGGTTACGATACAGTAGTTATGAAAGTGATCAAAATAGTTATGGTAGTTTTGAGAGGTTACGATACAGTAGTTATGGAATTATCAAAATAGTTATGGTAGTGTTGAGAGGTTACGATACAGTAGTTATGGAGTTATCAAAATAGTTATGGTAGTTTTGATAGGTTACGATACAGTAGTTATGGAATTATCAAAATAGTTATGGTAGTTTTGAGAGGTTACGATACAGTAGTTATGAAAGTTATCAAAATAGTTATGGTAGCTTTGAGAGGTTACGATATAGTAGTTATGAAAGTTATCAAAATAGTTATGGTAGCTTTGAGAGGTTACGATACAGTAGTTATGAAAGTTATCAAAATAGTTATGGTAGTTTTGAGGGAATACAATAATTACGAAAGTTATCAAAATAGTTATGGTAGATTTGAGAGGTTACGATATAGTAGTTATGAAAGTGATCAAAATAGTTATGGTAGTTTTGAGAGGTTACGATACAGTAGTTATGGAGTTATCAAAATAGTTATGGTAGTTTTGAGGGAATACAATAATTACGAAAGTTATCAACATAGTTATGGTAGTAAGTGATGGTTGCTGCAGTATTGACCCCTACTGTACCGGCGACGTCTGTTTTAATATTATGCTGGCTATATTTATACTATTTTGTGCAGTTCACGAAGGATCTTTGATAGTAAAAAGGGTTATGCGAGCTAGTAAGAAGCCTGTTCATTGCTGGAGGCCTTTTTTGAACTGAATAAAGTCGTCTAACAGTAGCCAAACTAAAGTGTAATGTACTGTCAGGCTCGAGGCAACTGCAGCGCTCTTGTTAAGGGGAGGTATGTCTTTGTTATACACTCCCTTCTTTCTCATGTTTAGCCCCATTAGTTTTGAGATTATAAATATAAGACGTTCACCCCATTAGTTTGTCGATTTTAAAACCTTTCATCTCATTACTCTCTCAATATTATGACCTTTCGTGCCATTTAGGTGTCGAATTTTTTCCTGGCGAGCGATAGCGAGCCTGTCATTTTGGAGCTACCAGCCTTCGGCCGTGACATATTCTACCGAAAAATGTACACATTTGTCTCGAAGGCGGATCTTGAGGATGTTTTTTTAAGCTTGATGGAGGTCTAGGGAGTAAACTAAAAAAGAAAAAAATAATACACAGATAAATAAAAAGGACATAAATACGGCCAACCCCACTTAACCAGAAAATCAAATGGCAGTTGTGATAGTATTAATTAGGGTAGTTATGATATTTGATTTGATAGTAATTCTGGTAACTACATTAATTAATAATGGCAATGGTATAATCCACGATAGTAAATGGAAACTAATAACTGAAAGTGAAATATTTATGGTATTTAGGGAAATAATTGATGTAGCAAAATATTGTAGTTAAGGTAGTTATCATGGTTATCAAGCGAGTTCCTCACTAGGCTCTTGGCAACTGAGCTCTTGTTAATCAGAACATTCAGATTATAATTACAGTGTGGCAGTTTGAATGCCAGTTGTGGTAGAATTATGGTAGTTATGGTAGTTATGATGGTAGTGAAGGTAGAAACTCTTGGTAGCCGCCTAACGAGTGCACCACCAGGCTCTAGGCAACTGAGCTCTTGTTAACCAGAAAAATCGGACTTAGACTCGCGCCGCCTCGCCTGTGACGTCACGGCTGGAAAAAAGCCGGCGGGTAAATAGAAAAATAACTTATGGGCTAAATATTTCGTTCACTGGCGCCCGGCAGCGAGGAATGTTTCACCTGAGGGGCCCCTGGCGTGGAGGGCCCTTGACTAAAATGAAAGTGGCCCTGATATTGGTTTGTTGCATGAACAATGGATTCTTTCTTTATGAATAGGATGCTCTTAATACTGCATTTTTTGTGTAGGGGGCTTTGGCAGTGGACACTATCATTAAGAAGCCCCTGAAACTTTGGCATTAGCAAGACAGGACCCTTAAATATGGATTCTAGTGTGGAGAGTAATTAATAAGTGTGTCATTGGATTATATTGTGGAAGGCATCCATGACAATTTATTCTATCATTGATGGGCCCCTGATAGATTGATTCAAGCAAGACTAAATTGCAAAAAGGAGGTCCCTAGACTGATTCAATTGGGCCCCTGGCATTGGATTTTGTTATGGCAGGGCTCCTTGATTATGGAGTCTATTATTGAGGGCACCTTGATTTGGAATTGTAGAGTCGAGGGGTCCTTGAAAGATCTTAGATGGCCCCATACATTTAGATTCTACCACAGAAGGCCACCTGACTCAAGATATTAGCGGAGAGAGTTCCCTGAATGGAATTTAAGAACGTGGTTCCCTGGTTGAGGATTACATCATTGTTGGACCCTTGAATCATGGAGGAGGATTTGGTTGATTTGATAGCGTTTCTGACTTTGTGTTTTACCTGTAAGGGCATGAATTGATTCTAACATAAAGAGACTCTTACTAAGAGCCCCTGGTAGAGGTACAGTACTAGACTTGAGAATATGATATGGAGGGCCCTCTGACACTAAATGATAATGCAGAGTACCTCTTTGAGGTGTAGTGGAGGAACCGCTGAGCTGAGATTTCATAATGCAGGATTCTCTGAGCGAGGATTCTACCAAGACGTTATTGACTGAGGATTCTAGTATTGAGGTACAGTCAGTCACTTTAATTTGTACCCACTCACTTATCATATTAATGGAAAGAAAACATTGGGATTGAATTAAGAAAATGTTTTACTATACAGTATGATCAACTAACGGTTCTATAACAAATCTTTCTTGTAAGTAATCATACGATTTTGGTTTCCATACTTAAAATCGCGGAGCGGCTTCGAATTTATGTGACCAACTCCACACCCCACAAACAAGTATCGTCAGTCCAGTGACCGGTGCGAGTCATGGCTTTGGGTCAGGATACTCAGAAGTGCCATACGTTAAGGCGCGATTCAGAGGCATAACAAACCAATGCATCAATAGTGAATTCCTTTTCTAAAACACCAAAACACAGAACAAACTAAACTATCAAAAGTTACAATACACATTTATGACTTGTTTTTGAGTAGCAATGACGCTAGAATCACGATGTCGCCATTTAGGATATGAGGGTCAGAATGAGGTGCATGGATTTCAACACCGAGCGCTACACTGATTAATTATTATAGAATGTTTCGTTCACCGTTTTAAAGTGTTTTGTGCCGGAAAGCTGCAGATACTTTTTGGAGGGTCTGTAACCCAATTATTCTTAATTTTATCATGAAGTGGCCTACACTGATTTGAGAGGTCCTGGAGATACTGTAATAATCATGAAATGTTTCATGCAAGTCACAATTCAAACCTTTAGTTTGAATGATCATAATGAAAGTTAAGTTTTTTATTATTTGTTAAACTTTTGTGAAATTACTGTGGATGGTAGACATGAACTGCTAACCATGAGCAATGTAAGTTAATATAATTTATTATTTGAGGCTTGGCTGAGGCTTGAACATGTACACATTCATTGGAATGTTTGAACCTTAATTTAAAGCAAATATATTTTAATAATCTTGTTTATTTTATAGCACTGTCGAATCCCATTTGGGTATAATTATACTGTACTTATTATGGCTTTTGAAAACAAAGAAAATCAAGCCTAAATACACTGCTTGCTAAAGGGAAACGATGATAAAGGACTGTCATAGAATGCAATTATAGAGACGAGAGCCATATACTGCTAACAAGTTTGTCCTGCATAAAGGCCAAGGTCTATCCTCTGGTTTCAGCTCAGAAATGTGGTATACATAGACATTGGGCGGAATGAATGAATCGAGCAATCGTTATCTCTATGTCTCCCACTTTCTTCTACATATTATATATACAGTATATATATATATATATATATATATATATATATATATACAGTATATATATATATATATATATATATATATATATATATATATATATATATATATACAGTATATATATATATATATATATATATATACTAATTAATTACTAATTACCAAGATTCCATAATGTAACCTACTGTATATTTACCTTAGCCCGGCCCCGGGTATGCAGAGGCCGCCTGGAACCCACCGCCCTGATACAGTCTATACCTGCAATGCGGCCCTCACCACCACACCGGCATCAAGTGAGAGTTTTTGCGGTCGTGTGGTGAAGTGAGGATTAAGTGTAGTGCTGTTTGAGGCCCTGAGCAAGCAGACTCCAGGCCAGGGGTAAACAAAGTGGAAGGAGGGCAAGGGGGGTGTGGAGAGAGCGTGGGAGGGGGAGGTATTGGAAGGTAATGAGAGAGAGGAAGGGGGCCAGAGAGGGAAGGGAGAGGTCATGGGAAGGGAAAGGGAAAGAGGGAGGGGAAGGAGAAGTGTTGAGAAGCGAATAGAAAGGAGGGGGGGGGGGGGAGGCAGGGATGGGAGGGAGAGGTATTTGGGAAGGGAATGGGCGAGAGGAAGGGGAGGGAGAGGTATTGGGAAGGGAATGGGAGAGAGGGAGAGGTATTGGGAAGGGAATGGGAGAGAGGCAGGAGAGTTAGTGGGAGAGAGGAAGGGGGCCAGGGAGGGGAGGGAGAGGTATTGGGAAGGGAGTTGAGGGAGAGGTATTGGGAAAGGACTGGGAAAGAGGGAGGGGACCAGGGAAGGGAGGGAGAGGTATTGGGAAAGAGGGAGGGGACCAGGGAAGGGAGGGATGGAGGGAGAGGTATTGGGAAGGGAGTGGGAGGGGAGGGAGAGGTATTGGGAAGGAAGTGGGAGGGGAGGGAGGGGGCTACATCATACGACGGAGTGGAGGGGCAATTCTGGAGAGCTTGAAAAAGTTTGGGAGAGGGATATGCTGATGAAAGAGGGAGTAGAGAGAGAGAGAGAGAGAGCATAGCAGATCGAAACAAGCAGAAGAAAATAGGCACGAAGAACAGAAAAGGGTGAGGGGATAGATGAGAGGAGAGGAATAGAGAATAAAGGAAACGAAAGAAAATGATCCATTGACTATTTGGCTGTAAACTCATCTCAGGAAGGACCAACCAAAATTAATTGTATTTATTTATTTATGTATTATTTTTTAATAAAGTTAACCTTCTCGACGAGACCGAAAGGGGCGAGTGAAGGCGAAAGTAGTCCCGTACCCTAAAGAATTGGAACTTTGTTGTTTCTGTTCGGGCTCTCCTCCCTAGACCTCCAACTTTTTAAAATCTGCCTAATATTCTATCAAATTTATTTATGTTTTGATAACAATTAGGAGGTCCTCATTTTACGAATTACGTGACTTCCCTCCAATATCAGTGTGTAGGATAAAGACTGCATGATATAACTAGCTTGGTACAATTACATGACTTCCCTCCAACATCAGTGTGTAGGATAAAGACTGCATGATATAACAAGCTTGATACAATTACATGACTTCCCTCCAATATCAGTGTGTAGGATAAAGACTGCATGATATAACAAGCTTGGTACAATTACATGACTTCCCTCCAATATCAGTGTGTAGGATAAAGACTGCATGATATAACAAGCTTGGTACAATTACATGACTTCCCTCCAATATCAGTGTGTAGGATAAAGACTGCATGATATAACAAGCTTGGTACAATTACATGACTTCCCTCCAATATCAGTGTGTAGGATAAAGACTGCATGATATAACAAGCTTGGTACAATTACTTACAATAAAAGTTGTGTGTAAAAAATTCGAACTCTTTCCCATTTTTTATTGTCCTCATAAATTATTCACTTTTAATGTATGCTTTGAGTGAATGCCAAATTGGCCACTTGCGAGTTTCCGCCTATAAGGAAGTTGGAGCTGTAGACATCGATAAGTAATTGAATTATCACCTAAATTGCGGTTGTAGTGCTTATATAAATACATAAAACCCAATTCAATATACTTTTTATCCATTAGAAACCTACATTATTATTGTATTTCTGTCTAATATCGATGTTTATGGCTCCAACTTCCTTATAGCCTGAAACTCGCAAGTGGTCAATTAGCGGAGCTTTATAACGTGTTCTCATTAAGGGGGGTGACCTGCTTTTTTTATTTTTCTCCTTTTTCTCTTTCTCTGGCTTGTATCCATTCGGCCCCATTCAGCCAACTATTTTAAGACGTTTATCCCCATCTAGGTGTCGATTTCTTCCTGGCGAGCGATAGCGAGCCAGCATTATATGAAGAAATACGGCTTCGCCGGAGACATTTTTCTATCGAAAAATGTACAAATTTAGCCTGCTGTCAAACAAAAATAAAAAATATGCTGGCTCGCTACCGCTCACCAGTAAAAATTTTACACCTGGATGGGGATAAACGTCTTTAAACAGTAGGCTGACTGGGGCCAAATGGATACAAGCCAGAGAAAGATAGAAAAGGACAGAACAAAAACAGGTGACCCCCCTTAATGCGTTATATGTGTACTATACAGAGTTCATTATAAATAGGCAGATATCAAGACTCCTACTTCTCATAACTGAACAATGGCTAGAGCACATCGGCTGTACATTGTCCCACCTATTCCCTGGCTGACTCTTTCCAAATGGTAGAACTAACAGCTCAAATACTGAAGTTCTTTCCGAGTTATGAGAGGTTGGGGTCGGTATTTCTGGCCTACCTAGATTGAACAGGGTAGAGTTTCGTTGCAGTCTTTTAGTTCTATATTGTACACATACGTTTTTTTATAAGGAAAAGAAAGGAAAGACGAAGAATGGAAAGAAGGAAAGAAATAAGGAGAGAGGAATATTGGATGAACACAGGCAAGGGAACAGGCAAAGAAAATGAGAGGAGAAGATAAAATTTAGCCGAGGAGATGAGAGGAAAAGAGAACATGGAGAGGAAAGGAGGGGAAAAGAAAAAATGGAGAGAAGAGGAACAGAGAAAATGCAAGAGAGGAGAGGAAAAGAGAAAATTGAGGAGAATTGAGAAAAAGAGAAAATAGAGAGGAAACGATGATGAGAGGAAACGAAATGGAAGAGATGAGCAAGGTGTTTAAGGATGAGATCTGTGCAGCATGTGAGGAGGTGTGTGGAGTGAGGAGAAGAGGAAGGGGAGTGAAAGGTACAGCATGGTGGACAGAAGAGGTAAGAATAGCTGTTCAAGAAAAGAAGAAAGCATATAGAGAGTGGTTGGGTAGTAGAGGGAATGAAGATTCCGAGAGACAGAAACGAGCGAGGTACGTGGAGAGTAAGAGGGTGGTGAAGAGAGTAGTGAAGGAAAGTAAGAGAAGAGTAGATGAGGAATTTGAAAGGAATCTGAGTGTAAAATGGAGGGAGAGTAAGAAACTGTTCTGGAAAGAAGTCAAGAAAGTTAGGGAAGGTAGCAAGGGAAACAGTAAGGGTGTCAAAGATAAGAATGGGAGAATGCTAACCGAGAAGCAAGAGAGAGTCGAAAGATGGGAGTACTTCAGTGAGTTGCTAAATGTAAGGAATGAAGAGCCAGCAAACATAGCTGGATATGGTATGGGAGGGAGAAGAAGAGAAGTAGTGGAGGAGGAGGTGGGGATCAGGTCAGAAGTGTGGGAAACCATGAAAAGAGTGAAGTTGGGGAAAGCACCAGGAACAGATGGAGTGTGTGGGGAAATGTTGAGGTATGGTGGTGAGATAGTGATAGAATGGGTATGGAAAATGTGCAAACTAGCATGGGAGAAGGGGAGTGCACCCGATGACTGGAAGACTGGCATAATAGTCCCCCTATATAAGGGCAAAGGGGAAAGAGGAGTGTGTGGTAACCACCGAGGAATATGTCTTCTAAGCGTAGTAGGGAAGGTATACAGTAGGGTAGTGATTGAGAGAGTGAGAGTGAGAACAGAGAAATGGATAGGCGACGAGCAGGGAGGTTTTAGGAAGGGAAGAGGATGTGTAGATCAGATTTTTACCCTGAATTGTGTTGTGGAGAAGTATCTGGAGAAGAAACAAAAGGTGTATGTTGCCATTATGGACTTGGAGAAGGCCTATGACAGAGTGGATAGAGAAGGTTTGTGTAAAGTACTTAGAATATACGGAGTAGAGGGCAAGTTGCTGAAAGCAGTGAAGAGCATGTATGAGGGTGCAAAGGTGGCAGTACGTGTGGAGAGTGAGCAGAGCGAGTGCTTTGACCTGAATGTTGGTTTGAAACAGGGGTGTGTGATGTCCCCGTGGTTGTTTACTGTATATATGGATGGAGTCATGAAAGAAATACTATCAAGAGCAGTGGATGTTGGTGTATCGCTGAAAAGGGAGGGAATTGAGTGGAAGCTACCTATACTGCTGTTTGCGGATGATACAGTTCTGATGAGTGATAATGAATGGGAGTTGCAGGGTCTGGTAAATGAGTTTGGAACAGTGTGCGAAAAATGGAATTTGAAGGTAAATATGGGGAAGAGCAAGGTTATGGTCTTCGAAAGGGGTGAAGTCACAGAGTGTGAGGTGAAGCTGAACGGTCAGGCTATGGAGATCGTCAACTCTTTTAAGTATCTGGGCAGTGTGTTGAGTAAAGATGGGACTATGGATGAAGAGGTGCGGGAGAGGGTACAACAGGGGAAGAGGGTTGTAGGAACGCTAAAAGCAGTAACAAGAAATAGGGTGGTCAGTATGGAAGTGAAGAAGTCCTTGCATGACAGTGTGGTAATCCCGACACTGACTTACGGAAGCGAAGCATGGACGTTGGTTGAGAGACTCAGACCAAGAATGAGAGCAGTGGAAATTAATTACTTAAGGAGTGCGTGCGGAGTTACATGGAGGGATAGACAGACTAATGAGGAAGTAAGGAGGAGGTGTGGTGTGGAGGTAGATGTGCTGGAAAGTGTGAAAAGGAACAACTTGAGATGGTTCGGCCATATGGAACGTATGGAAAGCGAGAGAATGACTAATGCTGGGGTCACACATTCACGTATATGCTCCCGTATGCTCCCGTACGAAGGTTTATTGGTAGTTGGCATCCGAATACGTAAAACGTAAGGGCTTAGTACGCAAAACTTAAATGAAATTGTGTCTAGTCATGGGGGTTGGTACGCATGGCGGGCGTAGCCACGCTGGTCTTGGAGGTGGTTGGTGCGGCCAAGGTCGCCCGGTATGTTTTGGATTTCGAATCGGATACGGGGCTCGTGCTCACGTATGTCAAAAGTCGGGAAAGCATAAGTTTTACCTGGCTAGCTGCTACGTCTTACGGGTGCAGCCCCGTAAAACGTAGCAGCTAGACAGGTAAAACGTAAGTTTCTTCCGCCAATCGTACAATGTTCACGTAAAACGGGAAAGTGAAAGTAAGTCCGGCCGCATCTGGCAACACCGCCACACTGCGTGTTGGCGGGAAGACGCGGCAACGTTGTACGGGGGGTATATAAGAAGCAGCGGGGGACACTCCCGTCATACCTCTCACCACACCGGAGCAGCAAACAACAAACCAACCCTGCCACCTGCTTGCCACCCTCTGCACCCTGCCCTGCCCTGCTTGCCACCCTTTGCACCCTGCCCTGCCCTGCTTGTCACCCTCTGCACCCTGCCCTGCCCTGCCCTGCCCTGTACCATGCAGAAGAAAGGTGTGAAGAAGGCCAGGAAGGCTTCCCCTGCCACCTCGACGTCTGATGACACATCACCTGGTGACCCCTCTCAGCCCGGCCCCTCCAACTCTGACCCCTCTCAGCCTGGCCCCTCCAACTCTGACCCCTCTCAGCCTGGCCCCTCGACGCCTGAAGATGAAATTGTTCTCGACCTCGGCCCCGATAGTGGAGAGCTCGAGGTTGAAGTGGATGATGAGACTGACGAGGAAGAAGAGGAGGAAGAAGTAGAACCTGCACTTACCAACAGCCAGGCTCCACCAAAGAAACGGCGCAGGAAGAAGACGAACGTGATACTGACGGAGGAGACGGAGAGGATGCTGGCTGATTGGATTGAGCTGGATGCGCCTTTCATTTTTGACAAGGGGGACCCCAGGCACAAGAACAAGGAACATATAGAGTCTGTATGGGCGGAGAAGGCTGCGACCATGGACCCACCAATGACCGCCTTCGATTTGAAGACCTGGTGGGGATCTCTCCGCTCCAGGTTCGGCCGGCTCAGCAAGTTGAAGAGTGGTGATGGGGCCAAATGACTGACTGAGAGGGAGAAGTGGATCCTCAGCATGTTCCACTTCATGAAGCCACACATCGTCCGTCAAAAGAAGCCCCGGTCACTTGGTATGCCTCAGGTACGTTGATATTTCTTATGTTTTCAAACCCTTCCACAGTGACAGTGTCAGTTTTAGGTTATATTCGTAATTATTTTGCTTATAATGATGCTATTATTGTGTTCAATTTATCGTGTTAAACTTCAAATATTTGTTAATGAAACGCATAATAACTCAAACCAGTTTATTCATGTTATTTTAAAGGTTACAAGGATGAATGGTTATGTTGAATTTTATTTTAAATGTTATTTACATAAATAAATACATGTTACTAATTCTACATTCATGTCACAACAGACTGCTGCCCAGGCTGCAGCACCGGCGCCTGCTGGTGTTCCTGTCCCTGACTGCACCCCAACACCTTCTGTCCCAGTCTACGAGGTGGATGACCCCTCTGCTGGCAGTCAGGAAGAGGAGGACACACCCCCAGCCATCGCCCAGCCTGCACGGAAGGTGAAGAAGGGGAAGCCTCCTGGTGCTGTCCCTTCAACGTCAACACACGGGACCCTGGAGCAAGTGAGTAGAGAAAATATTACATAAGAACATACGAACATAAGAAAATGACAGTCTGCAGAAAGCCGATTGGCCTAAGCAAGGCAGATCCCTGTCCCACACAACCCTAATTCAATTACAAAGCCCAATTATAGGCTCCACACTCTAATACCCTGAGGATCATCTTACCAAAACGGCTAGGGATTAACGCAGGATTATGGGGGTCTGCAGAGTGCTGATTGGCCCAACCCGGCTGATCCCCCTTCACACCCAACCCCTCTATCTTAAAGCTCCCTACAGTTTTAGATCCCACTACAGCACTTGGTAGTTACATTGTTTATTGGTGGCACCCCATTGCAATTCCATGCTATTATTAGATAAAGTGTTTCTGTTTCCAAAGTTATTACAATAACATAAATTAATAATAATACTAAAGATGTCATGATTTCACACCATACTATCGACAATAACTTTGAACATATTTTGTTCCCAAAATACCACAACATTTCATTGGTTAAAATAAATTTGTTGTCAAATATGAAAATATTATGTTTCGTGTGTTTAATGTTCTATTGTTTCTTGTTCAAGGTCCTCGCGAATTCTGAGAAGCTGCGACAGAACCTGGGTCAGGCGTTCGATGTGGTCGAGGACCAGGACCATAAATATTGGCGCTACTCCCTGGAGGGCATGGTGAAAGACTTTGTGGGGCTGCCTCCAGCTTATAACACCACACTCAAGTTGGAACTGTTGGCAGCCATCGACCGGTTCAAGGTTGCCCATGCGGAGGAAGTGCCCCGGCCTGGTCCGGACCTCTTGCTCCACGCCCACAGGAGCTTTGGCTTTCCGGCGCCCCTACCCCAACCTGTGGCACAGCAGCATTCGACAGTGATGTACCAGGGCACTCCAGCAACCACCCTGCCTCCTCCCACCCTGTCGACCCAGCCTCAGCCTGGTCTTGGGGGCATCGTGCTACCTGCACACCAGGTTGCAGCCTTGAGGTCGTTGTTGGTGCAGCCACCTGTAACGACACCCCCTCGCCAATTCATCCTGCCTACTGCCTCCACACCCAGCCAACCGTCTTTCGACCTGGGGCAGTTTGGCAACACATTCCTAGAAATGTTGACGGCTCAAAAATCCCCAACACCTGGCATTGTAGGTACGCCTGTGTCTGCCATAAATCCCCTGAATGAGACACAGGAGATCCCCAAGCATTTATAATACCCTCTGTATATATATATATATATATATATATATATATATATATATATATATATATATATATATATATAAATCTTAATGTGTATTTGTTAAAAATATATGTATTTGTGTAATGACGTGTGTGTTTCTATTTCCAATATTTTATCATAATTGTTGATTAATAAGATGAACAAAAAAATCTATAATTAAAGTAATGAGCATACACAATAAATAATTCATTTAAACGCAATAATGATATGGTTAATACTAATTTTGACAATCCTTGATGGACAACTTACATTAAATATAACTGTTAGACATAAAGTACAAAACAAAGGTAACATGGAAAACATAGCAAAATTGAATGCAATTAGAAAGTCAAAGATGTAAAATTAAATAAGCATAGTACAATTTAAGTACACATATAATTTAAACTACATAGGAAGAACCTAAACATTAGAGAAAATGCACTTTCAAAGATACAATTACAATACAAAGCAAACTAGCAAAGCCTCGATGTATTTAAAAGTAAATGTAACTCACCTAAATCCGGTCATCCTGCCAAGCCACAGATCCTTGAGGGGAATTAAAGTAGGTCTTGAGGTAGTTGCGTTGAGCCTTAGCAAGCAGGGTTGCAGTGTTGCGGGTCACGGGTGGGATGTTGTTTCCTACAGATGGGTCAGTCCTCCAGGCGCCAGGTATGAGTTGGTGGGTGTGTGGGTCCTCTTGATCTACCTCTGATTGTGGTGGGCATCGGCCTCGTAGGATGTTGTGCAGAATGCATGAGGCCAACACAACAACCTCTACACGTTCATGTTTTAGAGATATTGCAGTGTGGAAAACCCGGAAGCGGTTGGCAAGAATGCCAAAGGCGTTCTCTACCGTCCGGCGGGCCCTGCTGATTCTGTAGTTGTATATTTGTTCCTGCTTCGTGAGGGATCGTAGGGGGTAGGGCTTCATCATGTAGGCGCATAGAGGGAATGCATCATCACCTACTAAGAAGTATTCCGTGGGTGGTCCAGTGGGATCGGTAGAGATGACCTCGGCGGTTGGCAGATTTGCGTCCTGTTTCTCAAGCAAGTTAGACAGACTGGTGTGTGCAAAGCCACCACCATCAGACTCTGACCCTATGGCACCAACGTCGACGTATATGAACTTGTAGTTGGAGTCAACAATTGCCATCAGGACAATGGAAAAAACTTCTTGTAGTTGAAGTAATATGTGCCACCAAAGTTTGGGTTTCGGATCCGTATGCGTTTGCCATCAATGGCTCCTACACAATGCGGCAGATTCCATCGTTCCTCATAGCCGCTGGCAACCTCCTTCCATGCAGCAGGCGATTGTGGCGTCTTGATCTCCTGATCTCCGTAGACAGAAATAATGGCCTGGCAGGTGTCGGGAACAATTTGGCTGATGGTGTTGTGGGCAACACGAAAGTTGTATTGCAGGCTCTTATATGAATCACCCGTAGCGAGGAAACGTAGGGTGATGGCCACCCGCAGACCAGGAGGAATGGGGTTCCGCCAGAATGTAGGTTTCCTCTGAATGAGGGGTGTGACACGTTCAACTATCTCATCAAATAGTTGTTTGTCTACCCGGGTGAAGTTTTTGTATAGTTGTGGACATTCGGTGGCCAACTCTTTCATCAGATTCTCATAATGGCCATGTTCAGGCCTTCGTTGTAGATATGGCCACACCCACACTGTCCTCTTGCTCCTTTCATTCTTCTTCTCTTCTTCTTCTTCATGGATGTGGTTTGCTATTGCAAGCAGTTCTAACATTTCTATGTAGGAAATGATCCATTGCATGAGCCGGGTGTTATGCCTGTTCTCCGGTTTGATTAGGGAGTTCACCATCTTGAACTCCTCCAGGATGTATTCCGTGATGTTCTTCATGGTGCCGAGTCAGGAGTGGGAATGGGAACGTTGTGGCCAGCCATGCCCTTTTCTAGTTCCCAGATTCCAACCAAGACATACGTGGTTGACAAAGACTGTCTTTGTATGTGTTTGGACAGACGGGGTGTGCCTACGATTGTCCGGACACGGTCCACGTAATGCCTACAAACTCACAAGACGTACGGCCTCAGCTACGTAGGTATTGTGGGGGCGTGGCCATGGGCGTAGCCTGTGTTCCCGCAAATCGGGCAGCCCAGGCGGACTAACGGGGACATGCTTACGCAAGTCGCAAGCACGTACGTAGCTCCATACGACTACATTACGTCTGACGTAACACTGGCCCCGTTACGGTACGTATGTCGGGAAGTGCAATAGTCTTCCTCTATACGGGCGTACACGGCCGGACTACGCCCGTCATTACACAAAATTGGCGATCACGCCTGACGGGAGCATACGGGAGCGATATACGTGAATGTGTGACCCCAGCATAAGAGGGTGTACGAGAGCGAGGTGGAGGGACAGATGGGGAGAGGTAGACCGAATATGAGGTGGAAGGATGGAGTAAGGAACTACGTGAACGAAGGCGGTGCTGGTTGGGGACTGACTGGGGACAGAGGTGCATGGGTGCGGTTCGTTCATGGCCACCCCTTCGGGGATCACGGCGTCAGGCAATAGATAGAGAGGAAACGAGAGGAAACAAGAAAGTGTAGAGGAGAGGATCGAAGAGAAGAAATTAGATAAATATGGTTAAATAATCAAAGAAGAGAGGAAAGGAGAAGATAATGGAGAGGAAAGGAGAGGAGAGAGCAAAACGGAGAGGATATGAGAAAGGAAGAGGAAAGGCGAACATTTAGAGGAGAGGGTAGAGAACAGATGAAATAAGGAGAGATATATGGTTAGAAAATCAAAGACGAGAGGACAGGAGATCGAAGAGAATGGAGATGATAAATGGAGATGATAAATGAAGATGATAGGAGAGAAGAATGGTTAGCAGAGCACAGGCGAGAGGACATGAGAAGAGAACGGGAAGGAGAGAGAAAAGAGAGAGGAATAGTTAGTAGAGTAAAGGATAGAGGATATGGGAAGATAATGGGGAGAAGAGGAAGGGAGAGAGGAATGGTTAGTAGAGTAAAGGATAGAGGATATGGGAAGATAACGGGGAGAAGAGGAAGGGAGAGAGGAATGGTTAGTAGAGTAAAGGATAGAGGACATGGGAAGATAACGGGGAGAAGAGGAAGGGAGAGAGGAATGGTTAGTAGAGTAAAGGATAGAGGATATGGGAAGATAACGGGGAGAAGAGGAAGGGAGAGAGGAATGGTTAGTAGAGTAAAGGATAGAGGATATGGGAAGATAACGGGGAGAAGAGGAAGGGAGAGAGGAATGGTTAGTAAAGTAAAGGATAGAGGATATGGGAAGATAACGGGGAGAAGAGGAAGGGAGAGAGGAATGGTTAGTAGAGTAAAGGATAGAGGAAGATAACGGGGAGAAGAGGAAGGGAGAGAGGAATGGTTAGTAGAGTAAAGGATAGAGGATATGGAAAGATAACGGGAAGAGAGTAGATAGAAGAGAAGATAGGAGAGGAGAAGGGTGAAGAGAGAGGAAAGGAGATATGGCAGAAGAAGAGAATGGGGAGGACAGGAAAGTGTAGAATAAAAGGGAATAGAGAGTTAGGAATGGAGTTAAAAGTAGAGAACAGAAAGGACAACACTAATGAAGAATAAAGGACATAGCAGAGTAAAAACAAAGAAGAAAGAAGGGAAGAGGGAAAGAGGAAATGAAAATAGGGGATAGAAGAGAAGAGAGAAATATAAAGAAGTGGATGAGAGAAGAAAATAAAGACTGAACTGGAACGACAAAAATACTGATATGCAGGATTACTATGTAGAAAATAGACAATATAAACCTCTATATACTGTATATATATATAAATATATATATATATAAATATATATATATATATATAATATATATATATATATATATATATATATTGCATATTGATCATCCTATATGTATAAATATATGCATATAGGGTGATCAAACGAGCAAAATTGATAAACACATATAAAGATCGATCGATAGATACATAGCTAGATGGATAGATAACTATTAGTATATATAGATTGATGATTGGATTGGCATATAAAGTACAACATTAATTAACTTTAAAACTTCAAATTCGTAAGAAGAAATATGAATATTAAAATTGAATACAAAATGAAGATCGAGCGAAACTGGAGAAAAGCAATACAAGACAAAAAGAAAAAGAACAAACAAGACGATTGAAAAATGAGGCAAAGTTAAACTCAAGAATTATTAATCAAGAGAAAAATGACATCCACAAAAATAACTAATGAACAAACAGATGAAGCGAGGGGGGAAGATAACATTGAAAAATCAGAAATAAAAGTAGGGAGCAAGGTAGAGTACAGTCGCGCTAATAAGTGATGTCTTAGCACCAAGTATGTTTTGATCAATAATTGGTATCAGCAATAGCTAAGCTTAATTTCTTCATATCGAGTGCAATATACAAACGTGTTCCTACACTTACTTACCCTATTCAACACCTGACATACATTAATACAGCACAGAGCAAGCCAAACGTAATGACAGCTGAGACAGGACTTATTAGCGCGACCGTACATTCCTCCGGCAGCTCTACTGTGGCTAATACTAGACAATTAGTTGTTTTGTTATTCATTATTATTCTATTTGTTATTAATTTCAACAACACCAAACACGTCCAATGAAATTAATGAAAGCATATCATTATGTGATCTACCAGAATTCGAACCCGGGTTATCACACACACATTTTTAGACACCTTAACCATTACACCACCAAGACGGTTAACACAAGCGGAGAAAGTACAACTAAATACCATGACACTATAGTCCATTCATCAACTGGTATTCCCACCTCACTCTTTTTCTCTTTCTCTCCCTCTCGCTTTGGCTTGTATCCATTCGGCCCCATTCAGCCTACTGTTTTAAGACGTTTACCACATCCAGGTGTCAATATTTACCGCTCGCCAGCATATATATATTTTTGTTTTGACAGCAAGCTAAATGGTGGCTCGCTATCGCTCGCCAGGAAGAAATCGACACCTGGATGGGGATAAACGTCTTAAAACAGTTGGCTGAATGGGGCCGAATGGATACAAGCCAGGGAAAGAGAGCAAAGGAGAGAAAGATAAAAAAAAAACGGTGACCCCCCTTAATCTGTTGTAAAAATGAAAAATGGTGGAACTGTACTCCCAGGAAGTAAGCTCCAGAGACATACGGGAATACAGTATTTTTGAATCGCGAAAGGTTTACAATATGGAGGAGTGATTGTTAAGGGGGGTCACCGGTTCTAATTTTTATCTTTCTCTCCTTTTCTCTTTTTCCCTGGCTTGTATCCATTGGGCCCCATTCAGCCTACTGTTTTAAGACGTTTACTTCCATCCAGGTGTCAATATTTTCCTGATGAGCGGTAGCAAGCCAGCATTTATATATATTTGTTTTGAGAGCAAGCTAAATGTTTACATTTTCCAATAGAACAATTTCTCCGGCGAAGCCGGATTTCTTTATACAATGCTAGCTCGCTATCGCTTTATCGACACCTGGAGTGGGATAAACGTCTTAAAACAGTTGGCTGAATGGGGCCGAATGGATACAAGCCAGAGAAAGAGAGAAAAGGGGAGAAAGATATAAAAAAGCCGGTGACCCCCCTTAACCTCTCCGCGGCGCACAGGGGGTTTTCTACAGGGTAAGACTGTGCGCACCTATGATGATTTTGGGACCTATTGCAAATTTCGATAAAAAGTACATCATCGTGTAGGGAATGTTTGCGTGCATCGGCCCATATATATTTGACCCCCCAAAAAATGTCTGGGGGGGGGTGGGGGAACGGTCCGTAGTTGAAAAATGTGGAGCGAATGGCACCGCGCGGCTAGATTGTCATCGAGCGGCGAGATTTCCCTGCCGAATATTTACGCGCGCAGGGGATAGAAGGAGAGGGAGGAGGGGGTGGGTTACCCGCGTATTATCACGTATATGTCCATTTTTGAGCCCTTTTAGGCTATGTAGAGTATGTATACGTGTGTAGGCCACCCATATAACAATGAATATGCCTCATAGTGACCAAAAATTGCAATATATAAGGGAATTATAAGAGAATTTTTAGGCGGGAATGAAGATGTGTTGGAGGTTTGGCGGCAATTTATGAGCTGAGAGTGTGGTTTACGCCATACATATCATGTATATCTTGTACGTAGAGCACTGTCATGCTATAATACAGACTTGTACGTATGTATACGTGCCATATATCAAAATATATACCGCATATTGACCAATTCATGCGATATTTACGCACATTATCAAAGAGTTTCTATGCGTGAACCAAGGTGTGAGTGAGTTGTGCTGGGAATGAAAGGGGGTTGAGGGTGTGTTACGCCATAAATATCACGTAAATCTTGTATTTAGAGCACTGTCATGCTATAATAAAGACGTGTACGTATGTAGGCGTCCCATATAACAAGGAATATACCGCATATAGCCCAATTGATGCGATATTTACGCAAATTGTGAATGTGTTTCTAGCAGACGGAAGCCTGAAAGGGTGGGTTGGGGGTGGGTGGGTGGGTGGGGAGGGAGGGAGGGAGGCATGCAGGGGTGCAGGGAGGGAGTGAGTGAGTGTGAAGAGAAGGAAGGCAGGCAGATCTCTAGATAGATAACCAGCTGTGTGACAATTGTGAAGGCGCCCGAGGCTTATGGATGCTTGGGATTTTGAACCTTATGTCTTCCAGGTGTCTGGTGTTTGTTGCCACCAAGAGTTTTACAATAACATGAGTCAGGAATGGAGAGAGAGAGAGAGAGATAGATAGAAACTGAGACATGCGTATGTCGTACGTATAAATGGACTTCAGAATTGCATTTTTATGCAAGCAGACATTGCATTTTAGACACATGTGAAGTACCACAGAAACATGTAGGCCATTGACTGTCAATAAAGTACTATATTATAGACCACCAGCGACGGTGGTCAGTAAACACGTGCAGATTGCCTTTTGCGATAAAGGGCTAAATATAGAATGGTGTCTCCTTACACTTGCGAAAGGGTAGATTGCCACCAGAGAAACGTTTACTTATTTATTTCCAAGTAATATGCAATCTAAATGTATATTCGAGACCTACTGCAATTATTTGTATGACAGTCATGACTATGTATACTCCAATATACGCGCGAAGGCGAGACATAAGAAAGCTGGTTGAGCAATTTTCGACACCCACACAGTTATTATTCTTTTTTATTTACAATATTATACAATACAAATGTATTTGTGAAGAGTATTTTATCCATTATTGTATTTATACAAATTTTGTTCCCAGACAGAGCTGGTGTGGCTGGTGTAGCTGGGGCATAAAGGGAGCGGCAAGGGTCACCGCTTGACCGTGTGAAAATGAGTGGAGTCGCACTGAGAGGGGCAATTTTGCTGAATGTTTTGGCAATTTTTGACAGAATAAAGTTATATAATTACTAATTCTTGACAGAGACAAACTTTTATAAACCTTGGCATGATATAATTGATAATCCCATCAATTTACAAACGTAAATTGGTGGGATAATTCATTTTTTTTTGTATATTGTCATTTCGATTGTAGACACGAAGTTTTGAGTGATATTTGGTATGAGCTCCTGTGGCATGGTTGGTAAGGTCGCGGACTGGAAAACTCAAAGTGTGCTAGGGTTGTGTGATCGAATCCAGGAGGGGGTTATGGGGAAGGTTTTATATTGTCTAGAACATTTTTGATAAAAAACAATTTTTACAAGATCATGCCATTGTATTCAATAAATATGAAATATTCATAGAATATATCATATTGTAAGAATACAATGACATGACCTTGTGTGTTTTTTTTTTTTATTGTTATTTTTTATTATCTTAGTAGGTTTGACAGGATTTGTTGAAACATATTTATTTTTGTACAATTCATTTGAGGTAAGAAAATAATTATATACACATGACTGGCTAATAACAAACATATATATTGATATACTAAAAAAATAAGGCATATTACATGTAAATCTTTGAAACTTATAAACTAAATAATGAAACATACAATTATATAATGTAAAAGCTATATCACAGGGACATCTTTGGAACTTATACATTATATAATATATATGTTACATTATGAGGTAGCGTGATCAATTAGGTCAGGTCAGGTAAGGTAGGGCGCGAGTCCAGGACAGGGCTGGGCAGGGGGCGAGTCCAGGGCAGGGCACGGGGCGAGTCCAGGGCAGGGCAGGGCAGGGCAGGGCAGGGCAGGGCAGGGCAGGGCAGGGCAGGGCAGGGCGACACTCAATAATTTTTGAAGGTGTGGTAGTCCCTGAAGCAGTCACCCAGGCAGAGTGGAACTTTGCACTCTGCGCACATTGAGGGGACTCTTTTTGTGACATGGGGTTTCCTGACACTGGAGCTGCAGACAGTGCACTGCGCCTGCCTGTGACGAGTGCCAAGCAGCTCAGTGTTGATGGGGTAGTGTCTTTCGACACCCAGCTGGATACGGTCAGGAACGTGATCCCCACGCCATGCCGTACGTCTGTGAGTGGTGGTGCCATACTTCTCCAGGAGTTGGTATGAGACGTTGTACACGAACTCCCGGAATTTAAGTTTCTGGTTTGGGGCCATATTCTTTTTGACCAACCACAAGTTGTAGGCGTTCAGCATCGTTATGTCAACAAGGTGGAGGAAGAGCTTGTGATACCACTTCACAGTCTTCCTCAGACACTCAACGCCTGACAGCTGACAGTCAGACTTGTCCACCATGCGCATGTTTTTGGTGTAGTCCACTACCATGTCGGGCTTGTAGATGGTCTTCCTGGTTCGGTAGTGGATTTTGCCAGAATCCATCTGGGCACCTGTGTGGACGGTGGAAAGCAGGTGGACGTCTCGCTTATCCTTCCACTTCAGGGCTATCACTTTCCCACACTTCTCGAGCTGCTTGAATTTCTGCCCCTTTCGTTGCTTTCTTCGCACATGCCTCTCGCGGTGTTCCTGGGCCAGGTCGTCTTCTGAAGGTGTGTCACTGGAGGAGGCATCTGTGAGAGGAATGACATCACCTGTGAATTTTGGCATAAACTTTCTTGTCTTTCTGACAGTCCCACATGACCCCGTTTGGTTGTCATGAAGAAACTGGCAGAGAGCAGGAGAAGTATACTAGTTGTCAGTGTAGATGATGTGGCCTTTGCCCAGGTAAGGTGCCAACATTTTCCTGACGATGGCACCTGACATGCCCATGGGGTCATTGGCAGCGGCTTTCGGTATGTCAATGTCAGTGCCTGTGTACACGATCATGTCAAGCACTATTCCAGTTTCGCAGTCACACAAAACGAAGAGCTTGATTCCGAACCTATGCCTTTTCAAGGGGATATACTGTTTGAAAACAAGACGTCCTTTGAAGAGCACGAGCGACTCATCAATCACCAAATTGAGGAAGGGGTAAAAGTATTTCCTATACCTCTCCAACAACATGGTGAACACATTCCGAACTTTCCATATCCTGTCAATCCTGTTAGGATTTTCGTTGTCTGCAAAGTGCATAAGTCTTAGCAGCAACAAAAATCTGTCACGAGTCATGAACTTATTGAAAGTTGGGGTGGCGATGAGAGGGTCGTGCTTCCAATAGTGTTGCAACACATGCTTCTTGATCAGAGGCATGAGGAACAACAAGGCAAAGAACGTCATAAATTCTTCCACAGTCGTATCCACCCAGCCTCGTATTCTCACTTTTGGAGAAAGGACGTCCAATCTGCCAAACACCCACCTGTAGTAGGCGTTTGTTTGGGCAACGATGTACGTCATTACCTCCATATCGAAAAAAGCGAGGAAGAAGTCGCTTTCGTTCGCTTGATCGTCACAGGGCCAGTCGTCAGTTGTTCCTGACGTCCCAGGATTGAACTGGGGCACGTCAGGTACAAAATTGACCCCGTCAGACCAATCGAACGAAGGCAAGCCAGGGATCGGAATGTCGTCTGCGTCTGCTTCATCGTCTGAAATATCGCTTCCATGGTCGCGATACAGCACTTCATCATCATCACCCTCCTCTTCACTAGACAGACGATGACCTTCCTCATTTTCGTCACCGACGTCTGACTCACTCCCAGTGTCCACTCCCAAATCCCCCCACCCTTGGTCCCGTGCTAGGGCTTCGTCGTCAAAACCTGGGCTGCCAATGTCCTGCGAATCACCATCAAACAGCAGGGCGGCATATTTTGATGGTGTCAGAGTTTTCCGGGTCACTTTTGCACGCGAGGGTGTCTTATGGACAGGACAGCAGAGGTGGCGGCAGGGGCGGCGGCAGAGGCGGCGGCAGAGGCGGCGGCAGGGGCAGCAGTGGTGCGTGGCCTTGATGGCAAGATGATGGTGGTGCCTGTCGCCCTTCTCTCTGTTCCTTGGGCAGGGGCGGCAGGGGCGGCAGGGGCAGCAGGGGCAACAGGGGCAACAGGGGCAGCAGGGCCACCAGGGACAGCAGGGCCAGCAGTCGCTTTCCCTCTCCCTTTCCCCTTCCCCTTCCCCGTTCCTTGGGCAGGGGCGGCAGGGGCGGCAGGGGCAGCAGGGGCGGCAGGGGCAGCAGGGGCGGCAGGGGCAGCAGGGGGCGGCAGCGGCAGCCGGGCCAGGGGCAGCGGCTGGTGGTGGTGGTGGTGGTAGGGGCACTGTGGCTGGCGTACGGGATCTTTTCCCTACGCCCGTGCCTTTAATTTTTCCTGCCCCCGCAGGTTTTGCAGCCCTAGGGCGGCCTCCTGCGTCGCTGGTACCGGTGGCAGGGGTGGCAGGGGTGGCAGTGGTGGTAGTGGTGGTGGTAGTGGTTGTTGCAGTGGCCTGGGTCGTGGTGGCAGTGTCCCGAAAGACCAATGACCTCTGTGCCATTGCCCTGCTTGCACGTGTTTTTTGTGCTTTGGGTGCTGGTGTTTCGTCCTCAGAGCTGTAGGGCGTGTCGTACTGGTAGCTAGGGTCTTTGGCAGCCACCCTCTGCCTTCCACGGCGGCTAACACCACCAGAAGGAGGGCTGGTTGTGTCATCAGGGAGCGAGCGTGAGGGACGTGTGGGCTCCATGACTAGTGCGTGGTTACTGGCGCGGTGGTGCTTGCACGAGTGCGGGGCGAGCGTTTGGCGGGGTGGTATCGAGAGTTGACATGTAGTACTATATCCACACCAATTTTCAGCCGCCTGACTATTAACGCGCGGTTTTGGTACGCGTTCAAAAGCTCTGCTCTTAAGAGTCTCCCCGCAGCTCCCGGGTTAAGTCATAGGCGCTAACAAAAATGCCCTAGCTGCGCATCACGGAGAGAGATACTCAGAGCTTATACCTCCTTCAATACAAAGGCTTTATTATATATTTACTGGCTAACATTACCCGTTTTTACTTAACTTGAGGAGTATCTCTGAAAATTGTATATGGGTCCAATATATTTCAGTCTAATGATAGCTGAGATGCGACAGGGGAACGAAATGCCAACCATTCCCTACCAGCACCAAACTACAACCAACACCATCTCAGCCCCTCCGTTACGCATTGCTTGCATAGCAACCCAGGGCGATGTGGAGCGGCGCCCCCCACCAACTCAACATCATCAAGGCGGAGTATCACAGAAAACTAAGAGAAACCAGTGCAAAATGAAAACGGGTAACTAGTAAAACAATAAGTCAAAGAAAACCTGAGTCCCACAGTGTTCATAGAAAACCAGGTTAATGGGAGAGACTATTCTAGCCACCTTGATAAACACGTCGCCACAGTGTAAAATTAATAGTCAAAATGCAAATCAAGGTTTTCAGTGTGCACCTATAATGATAAATGATCCAAACTGTGTTAGAGTGAAGAAGTCTATCCAACATTCCTCCCAAGTAAATCCTCTCCTTAACTATAGCATAAATAGTTAAATACTCATGGTCAGGACAATGTCAGTAGACTATGCCCAGATAAATAATCTAAGTGTGTCACAAATACCTCTACCACCCCCAATTCATGATCAAAGGCTTCCTCTCTCATCCACACACAAGGTAGAACAATTAAACAAAGTTAGTGCGACCGACTCTCGAGAAACAAACAATAATAGAGGGTCACTCATGTCCCTCTTGCTCAAGAGTCCGGTCTCCTTGATGCCGACCAAATCCAAGTCGCTATCCGCGTTGGGAATAGACAAAGCAAGCCTTCAGCCCTCAGGTTCAAATACCATTTTGGGTTTTGAAATCAAAGGTAAAAGCCAAGGTGAGGAACTTCATTCCTTAGTTAAGAATCGCATCCGTGTATTAGGAGCTCAGTATATAGTTCTCTTGCAAATGACGTTCTAAGCGAGTTTGCAAAAGAAAGCCTTACCTTCTCACAGACCAGCCAATCAAGTCCTTCTCAAGACTCTATGTTTATGCATAGTGCTGAGATTGATTTATTGGTTTAGACGCCCTTCGATCATAGCATATTAGGTGACTCTAGTACTTTTATGCAAGCGTAGATAACCTTTATCAGACTACATTTACCTCACTGTACTCTTTCGAAGTTCCAAATAGTTTGCCTTTGATTTATCTGCCTATGCCTGTTAATACCTTCCGCATTCCAAGTGTAAGGGATTCTTCATCTTCCATTAGACTCAACGCGGATTGTGACCAAGGTTGTGTCGAGCCGGGGAAAGAAAGAAAGAGACGAGCGTGACCTACAGCTGTTTGTTGCAGAACCTACCTGCGGCGTGTGAAGCCGAGTGAAACATGTCGGGACAACCACAGCTACATCAGTGCACCCTACTCGATCTACCAGTACAGTGCCTCTCTCTCTCTCTCTACATAAATAATTTAAGTGTTTTCTTATGTTTGTATTAGGTAACGATGATTATTGTGAGGTCTAGACTCTAGACCAAGGTATGATAATAGGTTCACTCATTATTAACGTAACGCTAGAAGATTTTCCATTCTTCCCTCATTTCCTTTATTACCAGTTGCTCCATTGCGGGAGAACAAGTACACTGCTGTCAGGCGGAAAACATTTATATACTTCTACGAATATAGGCTCCTATATTTACTAAGATAGAAATATACAAACGTTATCCGGGGAATAACACACATATTACACGTCAACTTGAATGCTTACTCAGACCTTCGTTTATACACTAAGTCTCATCAGGGTACATGTACAATAGTGATTAGTTCAATTCGCAAGTAATTTAATCCTCACTCATATTATATAGGACTTTTATTTATTACAAGTTTATGAGTTTCTAATTCATATTTATGACTCTTTAAGTTTATTCCATTTAATTACTAGTTCAAGTCGCTTAGACTTATTGTTTGATTAGAAGTCCAATACTATCTTATTGTCCATAGTTATCAGTGCTACGATATTTACCTTGCAGTAACTATTATCGATACTTTTGCCAAGTTATATATGAGAGCTGGTATATTTATATCAGGACTTTATTAATTTTGATTTGAGACTATTCATCTCTTTATGTTATCCATTGTATGTTTAATTGTAACGTTATTATTCTATTTATATGAATGTTATGATTATTGTTCCAGAGACATTATTGAGATTGTACCTTAGTTCTTAAGGAATACAAAGTTTAAAACCGCTTGTGTGTATTCTGTGTTCATTGCATATTACTGTAGTATTGTATATACTGTAGATCTAAGGCTACTCTTGGCCCACTTGAGAGGCAATTCAGTTGACGATTAGCGCAGAAATGGCAATCAGTCTATAATTAAAACAAAAAACGAGTAATCTTTCTGAAGGGTTATTTTGTGTTACTTCCATTGTAAGAAACATCAATAATTACCAGTAGAAGACCATACAATACCAATGCTGAATATCCCTAGTTAATGTTACGTTGTTTTAGCTGTATTACACCTATTGTTTACGCTGTTAAGACCGTAAATAACGGGCTATTAAGTGGTATTTATATATTAATTTACTAATATAATTGTTTTCTTAGTTTGCTCCTTAGTCCTCCCTCACGTTTACAAACAACACTCCCAAGGCCCACCTTCGAGATAAAAATGTTTCGGTAGAAAAGTGTTCCGGCCGAAGGCCAGTTTCTCATAAATTACAGGCTTGGTACCGCTCACCAGGTAAAAAATCGACACCTAAAATGCACGAAAAAGAATAAAACTGATAAAGAAATGGGCGAAAGGTCTAAATCACTAAACTAATGGGGTGAACACATTAAAATCTCAAACATATGGGAATAAAAAAAAAAAGAGGGAGAATGGGGTCCAGAAAAAGAAAACCCTTAGTTACATGAGCGTTAAATTAACAGTATTATGTTGGCAATTGTGCTGCCTGTCCTGTGTCCGTGAAACCAACGCTATATGATTACCAGCCTTACATTGTAGTTCATCATGAACGTTTGGTATCATTACTTAACACTTTCAGTATTATGTAATACATATAATATAATAAATATAACATAATAAATATATTATAGTATATGTACTGTATATATACCCGGTATATACAGTATATATATATATATATATATATGTTTCTAGTCTCTCAGTGGGGATCGAACCATCGACCATCAGAACGATAGCCGACGCTTTAGTCAATTACACCACGGCAGTCTTAGACTGCCGTGGTGTAATTGACTAAAGCGTCGGCTATCGTTCTGATGGTCGATGGTTCGATCCCCACTGAGAGACTAGAAACATTTAGTGGCTCACGTGTATTTGTGATATATTCTCAATATATATATATATATATATATATACCGGTATATATATATATATATACAATATGAATAAATGAATAATACTGTGGTTGATGTTATGCGAATTTACTGGACTTAGGATGGATCTATGGGAGTGTTTTTGGATCTCCCCTGTTTTGCTCCAATAGTTTGGATAGCTTAAGACGTTTCACCCCACTAGATTGGTCCCACCCTGTGTGAGTATCTCGACTAGCATTGTAATTTGTAAGAAACCACTCAACCACTCAACCAATCAACCACTCAACCAATCAATCCAAACCTACAAAATGATGGCGCGTTTTTGCACTCAACAGACAAACAAAGGCATATTAAAATACGGTATGACAGACAAACCAACCAATCGACAGCCATGGCAGGGAGATAGGAATACAGGTAGTTAGATCGGCGACCACCAGGCAGACACATCGATGTACCGACACATAAACTGGATGTTATACCTACATACAAAGTGTAGACACAGCACATACAGTTGCCAACATAAGTTCTGGTCCTCGTCGTGGTCTTAAATGTGAAAGTACGCTATAGTCTATTCGCTGTAAGTAGGCGATAAATCATGACCTCTATCCTCTGTAACTCAAAAACGACTAGTAAATAAGCTAAGATTTCTACCATTTGGGGAGAGTCACGCAAGGAATAGACGTGGAAATTTACAGTCAATTTGCTCTAGCCCTTTTTGAGTTACAGAGGATAGAGGTCATGATTTATCGCCTACTTACAGCGAATAGACTATAGTGTGGATGAGTTAAGAGTGTAGTTTCTTTTAATCACCAGTTGACTAATCAGATGAGTTAAGGGGAGTTTTTTAGTGTTTTTCCTAGACTTCTATCAAGCTTGAAAGTACACCCCCCTTAACCCCCTTTCAAGGTAAATTTGTACATTTTTCGGTAGAAAAATGTCCCGGCCAAAGGCCGATTCCTCTTAAAATACAGGCTCGCTATCGCTCGCCAGGAAAAAATCGACACCTAAATGGCACAAAAGGTCTTAAAAGTTACATAAATGGGGCGAAAGTTCTTAAAATCGGCAAGCTAATGGGGCGAACGTCTTAAAATCTCAAATGCAATGGGGCTAATCATGAGGGAGAAAGGAGTCAAGAAAAAAATCCCTCAAGTGGAGACCTCCCCTTAATTAACCGCTGTATAAGAAACTACACTCGTAACTCAATCATGGGCATTATATATCTATGTATAAGATCATCACGGAGAGGAACTGAACTTTTGTGGGGAACTGTACATGAATTACAAACATGTATGTACAATAAATCCAGAAATACTGTAGACAAATCGATACTGCACACGCAAATTAGCCTATATATTGACATTAATGTTATTCATTATACGTAGGCCAAATATCTTTACCAAATACGTCCTCTATACCTAGACAACGAGCAGTGTAATCAAACTACCATTTCTGCCATTTGGGAAGAGTCAGAGCCAGGCCATAGGTGTGGACATTGACAGCCCATTCGCTCCAGCCCTCTTTTTGCGTTACAAAGGATATATGGACTAAAACACATACATGCACACACACACACACGCACGCCGCAGCTCAATGAACAAAATGCTATACCAACCAACAGACAACCATGGCTATAATTGAATTATCAAATACAATGGGTTGAATTGCACGCACCCTATTGGGGGGGTAATAATTGCACGCACCCTATTGGGGGGGTAATAATTGCACGCACCCTATTGGGGGGGTAATAATTCTTGATCAACCACTTATTTCTGACTACATGTCAGTGTTCAAGAAACGACAGCTAATGGGAGTTTGTTTTGAGGGGAGATTTTTAGTTTGGTCTCTGGATATCCATTAAGCTTAAGATTACACCCCCTTGAGCCCCTATCAAGACAAATTTGTACATTTTTCGGCAGAAAAATATCCCGGCTGAAAGCCGGTTCCTCTTAAATAACAGGCTCGCTATCGCTCGCCAGGATAAAATCGACACCTAAATGGCACGAAAGGTCTTAAAATTTACAGAAATGGGTCGAAAGTTCTTAAAATCGTCAAAATAATGGGGCGAACGTCTTAAAATTAGAAAAGCAATGGGGCTAAACATGAGGGAGAAAGGAGTCAAGAAAAAATCCCTCAAGTGGACATCTCCCCATCTATCTATCTATCTATATGCTCAGGCCCAATCCCCATTTTGGGGGTAGCCGACTCAAGACAGAGCAAGAACAGGGAAAACACAAAAACATAAAACAAAAAATAAACACAGATAAAAAACACAAACTCACACACATCCAGGTCACCCAGGAGAAGACCCAGAGACCAGGGTTACCAAGGTCGCTCCAGCACTCCCCCAGCCCCTGACCACCCGGAGAGGTTCCGATCTCGGCAGGCAGACATGCAGCGGAGCCAAAGCCACAAGCCCTCCCACCACACTTCCAGGCACACCCTTCATATTAATCGTCCCCCCGGGCCAGGCGCCTGATGGACTATTATCTAGTCGAACTTGCGCCCGACCCCTTACTCCAAATGACCACGTGTTCACTCAACTATTCACAAGCATTCTCCATTCACTCCTGTCCACCACCACTTCCCCTGCCTGATCTATAGTCATTCCTCTATCATCCAAAGCCTTTCTTACACAGTCTCTCCATCTCAATGGGGGTCTTCCTGCCCTTCTATCTCCCCTTGTACCTGACTCACATATTCTCTTTGTAAGCCTTTCATCTCCCATTCGTTCAACATGACCATACCAGCTCAGCACCCTTCTGTCCACTCTGGCTGACAAATGTTCCTGCTGCCCCACTCTCCTACGTATCTCTTCATTCCTCAATCTGTCTCTACGAGTAACTCCACACATACTCCTCAAGCAGCTCATCTCCATCACATCCAGCCCTCTTTTCTCCTTTTTCTTCAGAGTCCATGTCTCAGCCCCATACATCACTGTTGGCACAATTCCTTGATACAGTGCACTTTTTACTTTCACTCCGAGATTTCTCGTCTTCCACATACTTCCCATTGCTCCGTAAACCTTCCTTCCTTCACACACTCTCTGTTTTACCTCCATTTCCATACCTCCACTCCTGCTTATCGTTCCTCCTAGATATTTAAAACACTCTACTTGTTCCAATATTTCCCCATCCAGCCTCACATCTAGATTCACCCTATGCTCTCCCCTATTACACACCATTACTTTACTTTTATTGACGTTCACCTTCAGTTTCCTCCTTCCACAAAC